>JASANE010015340.1:0-28427 GCA_030248225.1 Trileptium ribeirensis
GGTAAGGAAGACACGATGGAAGCAGATGGACAGGCCAAAACAGGGAAATTTGTCCACCTAAATGTGGGACATCTAAGATGGAAATCGACCGGTCATCCGACAATATAACGATGCGTGACATGAGTAGTGTCACACGCTTTTTCCTTTGTTAAACCACATTTATATATTTTTAAATTAATGATTATGCACACAATTATTATGCTATATAACTATTAGTTGCATAAATTTTCCCGAACAAGATATATTGTACATATGCTTAATCAACTTGAAAAAAGTATAATATTCTTCTTCTGGTACGTTTTAAGAGCACAATAACCGTTGGACCAAAAATCATCACTCATTTAACGCGTCAAAACATGGCAATGTCATTGCGAACGCGATTTAAATCAGTAAAATATATCTTAGATAGTCGCTTAGTTGAAGGAGAAAAGGTATTTTACTACGTTTGCACATTTAGCCAAAACATAAGAGCAGCATGCATTATTTTTGTGCCAATCAACTGGCAGACCGGTGACAAAGGCTGAACTTATATCCGGTAACTTACTGACAGAAATAGAATGTTTAATTTCAATTATCAATATACGTGTGCATAGCTGAATGTATAGTACATATTGGATACACGCGTTGTAATTAGTTGCAAACTAACTAGAAATATCGTATTGCCTGGCGTAGAACTATGTTCACACGCTTCTGACCGATTGAGCTTTTAGCAAAATGACCAGCTATCAGCCAAAACGACGCAATTTCATCTGTTCCGCCAACAACACAAGCTGTTCCAGCTAATAATCGACGCTATTCATTGACAAGAAACCTTAATGTTATTGATGACATTAATAATAGAAATACTCGTAATATTATATAATGAATGAGTGATCTATTATAGTATAGTGTAAAACGTTTGTCAATTTCATGTATTGTCCGATTAAACGAACCAGGTGAACAGAACGTAAGCGATCATTGTGACCGATTGCTTCCTTGTTCACCATTCTATTCGATGCAATAAGTTGTCATTAGTTTACATGAGGTGAAGCTCAGTACCTTAGATTTAGTTCTTGCATGCAAATGAGAAAGTCTATTATCTAATCATATGGCTGCTAGGAGTAGCGAAGAAGACGAAAATAGATAAAACTTCAAAATCTGCACAACATGATCAATATTTAGGAGAGCCAAGAAATGCGGCCACACCATCGTTCACTGTTAATGTAGCAATAACAGTGTTATACTCTATTGCAACAATTTTCCGTGAGGAACTCTTGGTGTCAAAACCATTCATTTGATTTGATTGGCGTGCGCGTGCACATACCGAAGTGCATTCGCCATTGTGTGCTGAGTTGGTACCTAGGCGTTCCTTACTCCAAATATCGCACAAAACCGAAGTAAAACACTTTCCATCCAACCAGCCATATCTGAGATTCATCTGAGTTATTCACAAACATATTTCCAATTTTGTGAGTTTAATTCCAAACATACAACGTCCTTCAGAATTATATGATAGCTATGTATTCAGATACTCATTTGGATTTTACTACTTAGGCATGTTTTCGTTTATATTATCGGTGCAAGTCGAGACACCTACCTTCACGACGGTATTGTAGAAGTTATTGTACATTCTACCAATCCAACCGCTACAGTAAACTGTTCTAAATGAATATGAAAGGCTTGGTGTGAACTACGAAAGGGCATCAGCTGGAATTATCAAAAGCGAATACGTCGACTTGGAGACTGTACAGAATTGCAAACTTCAGCTGTTCCCTTTTGTCGACATGTCTTTAAATCCCTTAACGCACGCTAGACTGCAACTTTTTACAAGAGGCTAGAAGTAGCTTATTAACCCACTTCATTACGCAGCACGTATTTGGCGGCGTATTATTATTCGACAGTGTTGCGAGATAGCACAGTTTCTTACCAAGGGAGACTCTGCGCCAAAAGATCCGGGTTCAGTTCATCCGGCAACATATTGTTCACTGCTATTCAAAATGCAACCTAATTTATCGAGTACGGGGTTAACTCATAACATACATGGTTCAAAACAAATTTAAGTCACCAAACATTATAGGTTTTACTGCAATGCTAAAATTGATGTTAAACTTGATGTAGTAGAGTTTTCTATAGTTTTGATGAGGTGTAGTGGGATGTTTATGCCTTATCCTTCATTGTTTTTGAGCTCAGTATTCGTAATTTTCAGCGGTGTGGATATTTCTACATTCGCTGTCGGTATACTCAAGATCAACAGTCTTGTGTTGTCAATGTGTGACATTTTCTGAAATTCTGCTCTGCTTTGATTTCTTCAGAATTATCTATTAATTCGTGACGGTCGTTGTGCTGCTGAAAAACTTAGATGTGATATTCAACTTTGGGCCTTCAGTGCGCTAAATTCGAGAAATAATACGCAATTTTTGTGTCGAATCTGTCACAGCCATATTGAAAAGCAGCAAAACCCATTGTGTTATTTTCCATAAACATATTGTCGCATATGGTGCCTTTTTCTACTTTTGGCTATGTCCAAACTAAAGTTTGCGTCGCGGATAGTCCAAACGAATTTGTGGTTATTTCTGTATTATAATCTCGTGGCGCCTAATATAATGGCAATTTATTACAGAGCTAGACGTGAAAATTTATTTCTGTTTTTGCTTGTTGTTTTTGTTTTTTCTCCATTTTTTAATTTAATTAAAGTCCAACAATTTTAACGGTAGCTGGGAATCCGCCGACCGAGACCCTAGTATTATCAAGAGCTCATTAGGAAAGAGTATGACAGTTCCCTGCACTCTAATGTACACTCGTGTTTGATGACACGGCGCTTTCGGCCTGAGCCCAATCATTTCTGGGAGGAGGTAGGGTATGTCATACCCCCAGTTTTAGAGGGGGGTAGCTCGAACCCCCAGTTCTGAGGGGGTCGGTTTATAAGCAGCTACCATTTCAACCGACCCCGCCCGTAAAACTGGCGGTCTGACATACCCCGCCAAATTGAGGGAATCTGTGGATAACGACCCCCAGAAATGAGGGAATCAGGCCAAAACGCGTCATCCAGCATGGTTACGTAGAGCACAGGGAAGTGTCATACCCTTTCGTAATGTCTCTCGTTATTATTTTAAGAAAAGCAAATTATGGTTCACGCTGTAGCACAATTGAACATTACTGGTAACGTAATGTGTCCCTCATTCGGCTGAAGTTAATTTTTGTTATATATAATGCATGAGTAAACTTAAGCTGCGCCCCTTACCATCCTCTTTTGACAAAAGCGATTGCCATTCAGTTGTACACTGAACACAAATTTCATTTTTGCGTTAAAGAACAGAAATTAGTCCGTTTCATATTCCACACATTATAATTTGGAAATGTTCGCGAACACACTGGTGTTAAAGTACAGGGACTGAATTGCATTCGCTAATAGCGTTATGGAACAGAAAAATGTCGAAATTGGATACGGCTGTTGAAATTCGAGTTTTGTTCGCTAACAACGTTTTGTACATGGTGTCAAAAGAGGATGGTTGGGGGCGCATCTTAAGTTTACTCTTGCATAATTGAAATCCAGATGGCAAGAACAATCTATACGACCAAACATACGATTCCACAGGCATATCAACCTATTTTTAGCAGTATTTTTGTTTACAAAACAATTATTTACATTACATATTGTGAAAATTACTGTACGGAATAAAAATATATAGGTATATATAGAATTTTTTCTTAAGCTAGGAACGGTACCAGCTGGCAATATTCAAACGGAATAAACTGTCAAACTCATTATTACTGTAGCAAACATCCTTCCTGGCCAAACTTTTCAAATATAGCCATTTGGTTTAAGCAGAATACCTTGAAAACTATGCAAGTAGCGTGCTAGTCATGGCGTTATTATGAAAAAAACAGCGTGATATTTTATTGCCGGTCCTGTCATTTTGCTATATGTTCTATTTGCACCAGGAAAAATTCAACTTGAGTTTGAACACAATAAAATGTGGATATATTCATGCATACTATCTAACGATGTTCTAATTAATGCCATCTGTTATCTCCGGATCTTTCTGAAGCACTGATATAATCTATCGGGAACGTAAAATTGTTAGATAGCGTGGCTGAACATCCATTCACATTTTGATTACGCTCATGATCATTTTTGAACTGGTCTAGATATACCAGAAAATATTTACAATGGCCATGATCGCAACTAAAATATGCATACATATTCTGCCACGCTACCGAAGCTTTTCCGAGATCAAATGATAACGAATAACTTTGAGATATTTTTCATTAAATTCATCGGAAATTTGCTTAATTTCAACACGTCACCAGTCGCCGGTATTTCTGACGATTGCTTCCGCTAGAGGTCAGCCTTGTCTCGGAGTTCAAGAGAAAACCGCATATTGATTCTAACGCTAACCCTGACAGCTCTCAATGCTACGAAAATCCTGTAGTGTCACTTAACTGCTGATCTGTCCATGTAAACTAACCAGACATTTATTATTAACATTTCATTTACATTTTAATTAAACTTTGTTCATTAATTGTGGCGATCTGGATTGGAATTATTTATACTCATTTCACAACCAATAAAGACAGTAGATGCTTTGGATATATACGCGAAATAGAGCAACTATAGCGTATAATGCGTCATATTGTATATAGTTTACGTTTTATGCAAGTCTAGCTGACAGAAGTAGTTCCTCTTACGTCTGCTATAGGTTCCTGCCATAATTCATGTAGCGCCTGAGGTCCCGCTAAATGATGAGCAATGGTACAAATGTTTTCGAGGTTGCAGTGTTGAAAATATTTTTATTGTGTATGAACTTTTTAGATGGCAAGTTGTTACTGAGTAAAAAAAGTTTTCTAAAATGAAATTGAAAATAAAAGAAAATAAGTACAGATTTGATACGCTGAAGATCTTATCCAATCTATTTTGAGCCATGTACTGCAATATCCTTTATATATATAATTACTATGAAACCATTCTAGGATGTTTTTACACCGTATCGTATCAAATACAGCAATCAACCAGCGGTGTGAAGCCAGAGTTGCGCACAGATAGGTGTACCCGCGGGGACCTGCGGGTTGAACTGGATGCGAACACAAATCTTGAACCCGCGGGAAGTGAGTACACTAGGGGTAGTGGGTGCACTTAACGGCATAATTTTCCACGTTCCGCAGTCAGCGCTTTTGAAAAACTGACTAGAAGGTTTCCTTTAGTTAACGGCATCAAAAAGACATGGCGGTCCCGTTTCGTAAGCCATATTCTGAAAACTTGTGGGATTTTTTTTGTACCCACTATCGAAATTTATACTAGCTGATTTGATTTGCGACAAACTTTGTAGTGTCTTTTATTAGGCAATGGCCCCTTTAATGAAATAACTGCATACTTCGCTTTGCTGATTAAAATACTGGCTGATTAGTTTATTTAGAGAGCTCCATCTAAAAGTCTGTGCGAGTGGGTTTCCGTTCGAAAACGAGACGATTTATTGAACAGGCGCTGCTATGCACCTAAGCATTTCGACTACGTAAAAATTAAATCCACCGCTTAGGTACAGATCGGTATATTTCTTCAATCCTAATGTTTCGAAAACTATGTTAATATGTAACGGACGGCTAAGGAACCACCTGTGAACAGAATTCCTCGTGGGTGACTCCAAATGTTCTAATCAAATTGTACCGTTTCACTGCTTTTCACTTCATGGCCATATAAGGCTCCAAGTTTTTTTGCAAAAAATAAATATCTCATAACCTACATCTCATCAGGAATAATAGAAAGCATAACATGGCCATGAAGGGACAAGCGATGAAAATGTATGACTTGATTAGAACATCTGGAGTCTCCCAAAGTATTCTGTTCATGGATCGGTGTGTAGCTCCGCATTTCGTAAGTTAAAAGGATCAATACTTAAACATGTAATATACTAAATTTTGATAAATCCGTTACGTTTCGAATTAATTTGAATTTCGAGATGAACGATTATCAATCACTGAAAGGTACATTCGGAACACCTGATTATTGCAAGTCAAGTCTACTAACCACTGAGCTAATTGGAAGCTTCTAATCACATCCTTAAAGCTACAACATAGCGAGTAAGCAATACGCCTACAATAGCAGAGTAAACGTTGAATTTAGTACAACGGCTCCTAACCTAACTGACTATTGTCAAAAATTAGTATACTGACTTTACCAAAACAAAAACATTTATATTTCAATTTCGAGAAGTTCACAATCTTATAATCAATGACTAAAAATTCGGGGGAAAACACAAGTTTTAACTGTATAGCTTCTAATGAACGACAAAGTAGCACCCATTATTTTGTGTTGGGATGGGTGCAATGCCATGAGAAAAGTCCGCCGACATGGTTTACATCATAATATCACTGCTGTTTCAGAAAGATCCAGTTAGATGGCATAGCGACATTCCGAAATTTGGCGGAGACGCTTTTAACAAAACAGCCCTTTGACAAAAAAATTTGTTGATCCGGTGTAGGTATTAAGACCATAGGGCCCTCTTCGTGCGCTACTGATGCAATGCATAATGGACAGAGTTTTACGGCGTTATTTTAAGGCCATTTCTAGGCAGACAATCTATAAAATCAGTGTTCTGGTTGTAGTTTTCTTTTATCAAGTCATGCGACAATATGTCAAATTACAAACAGAATCCATTGTATCAAATGTGGTTCATTTCTATCACACCTCATGAATAGCGGAAGTTATAATCATGACTACACGGAAACGCCGCAATAGGTCATATTATCAAACATGCATTTTGCAGGGTAAATGAATAGATGTTAAAACTTTCAAAGTCTTGGCTGAGATTTCACAACAAAACCTGCCATTATGGGCAGCCCTGCAAAAATATAACTTTCTGAGACCCGCAGACTGGAAGGTGTCACAATCACTAAAAGACAATTATGTAACTAGTCTCTATACATCCATAGCAATATTATAGCTACAAAGTTTCTCCATCGCGGAAGCCAATGGTGTTCCGCTCAAAAAATATTCTTAGCAACACCATTTCCTCAGAACAAAATAGCATACTGAATCGACAACAAGGAAAATTGAAATTAGTTAAGTGGAAACGGAACTAGTGTTGTGAAATTAGAGACAAATAATTATTTACGGACACTGATAGAAGATTTTAAGATAAGCTGAAACATACTACACGGCATGTAGGGGAAAACAGGACAGTGGATGTATGGTTTGCCTTTGGAACGACAATTGAAAGTTGCAAATCAGCTCGACCTATGTATCCTATGTTATGAGGCGATGTAATATCTGTATCTCTTTTAAAATTTTGTTTCTTATAGCTAAGATAGAAAGTTGCACAATACATTAATTTCTAATGCCTTGGTTGTTTTGAACACCCACTAGTTAAGTATTTCCAGGTTAGGGTATGCTTCTTACCGTAATTTACATGACTAATGGTGTCACGGACAGAATATATATGATATCAAAAGTGAGATCACTGTTTTCATAATATAGCAGATGTTTTGCGGGGACCGTTGAGTCTACAGTTAATTTCTTCCTTATATAAATAGTCAGAAACTATAATAATGCACCGCAGTTATTTGAAAAATTTAACATCGAACTGGTATAAAATAAGTAGCATACATATGCCCAAAAAGACCTCAATATATAATTGTGCCAAAAACAAAGGCGACTTGATTTAAGGATATCAACTATCATTTTGATAGTTGATAACAGAAGTCTGAGTATAAATATTGGTCCTTCCTCATTGAACCCTTCTCCGATGGATGACATGGAAGACAGATGCCATTATTGGCGTGCTGAACTGGACAAAATCTGTGAAAGAATCCTATTGGGATAGGAATTGGTTCGTTGTAGACGGCAAATGCAACTTTTTCCCTAGGTATATTGATTGTTCCAGTATGATTTCGCAGTTGATCATGATACAGCAGTAAATCCTAAAGCCATATTTATTTACCTTGTCAGTTCACATAAAATATTGGTCAGATCGGTTCACCCAGAGCTGTGCGCGGGTACGGGTACCTTAGGGTACCCGCCGGCAGGGCCGGGGACGGGCTCAAATGTTGAGCAACGCACGGGCATGGGTACCCGCGAGTATCCGCAGGTTTCGGAAAGTAATCGAAAAAAATTTAGTACAACCCCGAGTACCGACCAATGCTCCACTTGCAAGAATAACAACCCATGGTGTGAAATATTTTGTTTTGCGACCAGAAATGGAGGGTGAGTCAGTGGGTCGTTCGTGAGTCATGTGGGTCGCCATATTTGGTGGGTCACGGTGAGTCGTGTGTGGACTGGTGTGGGTCTCTGTTCACGTTGTTAATAGTAGGTACAACGGCGTGCTACTCCCAAAGCCAAATGTCACACTGTTATATAGATGGTTAACTAATTTTTAGACTGATCATAGTAAAGTCAGTGTTGTGTTGTCGAACGATCACAGAAGAAATTAGGCGGTTCCCGTTACTGGGCGCTGTAGAAGCCACTAGGCAATTCTCTTTAGCGGGCGCCGTAGACGAAGAGACCAATAGGCGGCTCGCGGTTCTTTTTACTAGACGCTGTAGAAGCCTGTAAGCGGTTCCGTTTACATTGCCCCGGAAATATTACCAGACGTTTCATCTTTGGTGGACGTTTGGTCTTCATTGCAGAAGAAACTAGGCGGTTTTCTTTACTGGGCACTGTAGAAGCCACTTGAAAGTTCCCTTTAGTGGGCGCGGTAGCCCACTAGGAGGCTCGCTTTACTAAGCCTTGAAGAAGTGCAAATTACGGCATCTTTAGGCCTTGCAGAAGTGCAAATTACGGCATTCATGATACAAATGAAAAGGCCAGCAGTTGCGCTGATTTTGTCCCAAAATGTGTCGCAAAAGCGGGTAGGCGGAAACGGCAACCTCCTCTTTTTAACGACAAACTTGAAAAATCAACCGATGATGTTGTAATAAAATGAATGTATCCACCTGCCTCCTCCTCTTTTTGCGAGTCGCTCCACTTTTAAAGGACTTCCGACGCGTCTAGTTCTGATAATGTCACTGTCACGCTACACACACTGTAGAACCAATATTTGTAACACGTTTATGCCACATAAGGTCCTCTCTGAAAATTTTGGCGAAATCGATCCCTCTATTCATAAGCTACAAATAATCACATCCAAATTTGAGTTGATTTTAGCATGAAAATGATGGTTATTCAGCACTGTTTCCTTAATAGTTCGATTTACAGATAAACACGCATGCACGAATATGCTGATTCCTCAACATATCAAAAAGAAAAGTAATTTGTGAAAACCTCTTATGCGTCTCTGACTTACAGCTGTTGAAACAAAATGTGGTTCATTTACACGCAAACAAAAAAAACTAGCTATGTATTTAATTAATTTACACCTTTTGGATTTAAAAGAATTTGGCGTCAAAATTTAAAGATTTTGCTAAATATATTTCCGCAGAAGTAGGGCTAATGGACGATATACATGTGGCTAGGTGGGCCATAACGCCAACGACTTTAGTGTAAAATCGGGTGTCGATGGCTGCTTCTGTTGTAGAGTTTACTTTGAATTCTCATTTTTTGAGTTAATGTTCGCTAGAATCTAAGGTGTATAAGACCCAACGGTAATAAAAAGCACTTTAAATAAACAAATTCCAACCGAAGTGAAAAGCTTATTTATATACTTATCACTGTTTTTTCACGTGACAATATGATCATATATTACGGCACTATCCTTAAGCAAAAGACCATATATATGCAGAAGGTGCCAACCAAACTTTAAGCGTTAAAGTTAAAATTTCAGGCTGTGTCCGTCAGCTGGTTTGTGAAAAAATAAGCAAACCAATGTATTCAAATTTCAAAGATTGTCTTTATTGCAGACGTTAAGCTGAATCATTTTCAAAGGTTCTTTCAGCTAGCAAGCACATATTTTTAAACTTTGATCTGCCAAACAACGATTTTTATAAGAGTTCAAAATATATCAGCGGAAACGTCCTATACGATACAACACTCCTTGTTGGTGGAACTTATTATTAACTAAGCTCATTAGATGCCTGGGATGCTCCCATTGAATTTTGACAGCTACTTTTGACCATTTTATTTGTGATCGTACCATAGCTACATTTTATTGAGCAAGCAAGTACTTCGCGCGTCTGTGCAATTATGACTTCTGACTCTGATAACAGTGATTTTACGCCTGTCCGTTTTTATCCTATCGCGACTGTATCAAGTATTTTAATTATCTATTGAGTTTTTTGCGAATGATTGGACAACCAGCTGACTTATATAATAACACACGTTTCTAAAATAATATTCCGGAACTTTAGTGTCGTTAGCCGCGAATCTTTAATTAAATATAATCGCCAAAATAGCAGTGATGTTCCCTGGAAGCCAGCCAACTGAGAATCGATAACATAAAAATTAACCCTCATATATATAATGTTTATATTCAAACACCAACACACACTGTCGAAAATACAAGAACACGGCACCGTTGTTAAATTTAATGACAACAACCAGAAAATTTAGTCAATATAAAGTTGTCATTGCTATATTGCCCAACAGACACTGTTAAGACTGCACATTGGCGCGGTACTTTTTTCAATTTTGTGGGACTGCTCAGAAAAAGTCAGCCAGCATGCTGTTATGGCTTGAAATTGAGGCTATTTAGTCAGTACAGAAACTACAAAGGCGAAGTACAGTTTTAGACTTTGTAGGACCAACCATGTAAAGATATCCACGATGCTGTGATTATTATTAGCAATTATTGGCTACTTTCCAACAAGACACAGAACAAACATGTTTTAAGACCCCTTCTAATGACTCAGTTTGCATATAATTTTTATATCGTATCGTTCATTGATAAACGAACGCCAACGACATTTCTAATATAAAATTATATTTTTATAGGACAGCTTGCCTCAAAATCGATCGGAAGAAATCCGGTTCACACTTACATAATCTATAATAAAATTCCGGTGGCCGGTGTACTGTCCCGCTATCCTGCCACATTACTACCCGATACTAGGCCCGTGAGAAGATATAAATTGTTGTTATATGGTTAAAAAGAACAGTTTAGTGCGGGGGTTCGGACGACTACAGCTCCCCGACTTAGGCTTAGTATGAGGGTTATACAGGGGCCTTAGCTTTGACTAAGTTTCTGGGTTAGGCTTAGATATCGTGCAGGGCATAGGCCGCAAATAGCTTAAGCAACTCGGTTTGCCGTTAGCCCCTATATCTTATCAACCAACAAACCCGACTATGATAACTCTGTTAGATTTTATTGAATTATAACAGATTAGTAATACATGAATAGTGAATACAAACACGTGTTTTTAGTAATATATAATTTAGGCTTCTGCAGAGAACTTGAATTGGTTTTTCTCAAGAAGATATATATGCCGACCAGTGTTACTGTGTAACCAAGTGTAACAAATAAATCATGTAATGTATGCTAAGATATTGCTCACAAAACATGCCTTCTAACTGCCAAAAACATACAGGGTAGAAGCATCAAAAAAGGAGACATTAGAAATATGCGTCAGGCAGTATCTTGGAGCACAGATTCAGCAATGAATCGGCTGTAAAACTTCATCTGGCGAAGTATAACTATACTTGAAGTCTCATTTCAGGTCATAGCGATAACGACTAAAATGCGGCACTTCAACCAAAAATATAATATAAGGCCCTAGTTTAGTGAGCTTGCAGACCTGTTACAAAAAGTCAAATTTAGAAAACGCATGTCAACATACTGCCTTAAATCAGGCCACTGGATCATCAAAACTGTGTGGGTTCGACAGGTCAGTTACAATCGGGCTGAGAAAGGCATTAATTAAAGTTTATTTGCTATGCTAAAGTTTAGGCTAGTAATTAAAGTTTGATTTTATTATTTAAGGATTGGTATGTGCGGCTAGTTAATGTATATATTATTTGCGCCTTTTGGTTCGATTTCAGCTGTTGGCTTGTGATAGAAGTGATCAGAGCAATGATCTGATCTGAACTTACAGACATAGATCATCCGAAATTTTTCATTTTGACGTTTTAGTATTTCTTGTTATAATTTCTCTCCAAATATCAATTTCTACTGAATGTGACCTGCCGCCATAAATTTAACTCTCTTATTTCCAAAATTGATACGTTTTGCATCAATCATTAATCAAAATATTTTTGTAAAGTTACTTTGTTTTAAGAAAGCACTTCCAAAAACTGACTGTCAAATATCTGTGATTGGCTCCGCCTATAGCCTACTGCCAATTACACCAATGCTCAGCTACAAAATTTCGGAAAGTGTAAATTCGGACAAGGTTTGCAACTCACGAGTTAAGCTTAAATTCATTAAAGTGTTAGCTAATTTAAGTAAACATGATAATTTCAATTATTATTGCCCACACAAGAGACGATCTTGTTTTCCGACCAAAATGAACGTTTTCTATTTATCGCGTTTGTCTCCAGAGAGTCTGGCGCTTGATCATGTCAGTTTAATTTAATAAAATAAACGTTTCATATTGCTTAAATTTCCAAGACAATAAAGCTCCAGAACTTGCAAAGGATTATAAAAATGGCAAATAGTTCAAACATGATATAACACATGTTTTGTTCATTGTAGTGAACAGCCTACCAAAAGAAACATAAATTATATAGTGACTAAAGCTTAACTTATAGGAGCACGTTTAAGCAAATTGCAAATTTTCGCCCGTCTAACCGTTTCATTCACAATGGCCTTAATAGACCCAACGTATATTGAGAAACGTTACACTAATCGTTGTTATCGTGTATTGTGTGTTTACATGTGGGTTGCTGGACGCTTGCTTTGCGAGGTTCCTTAAACAACGGAACAACAGCTCCCACATGGCTTAGTGGCTAACGTGCGACGCTTTTACACCCAAACTATCCAGGTTCAATTCGCTGATGCGCCAAAAGTTAATTCGACATTGTATAAAATACACAGTTATACATGCACCAAAATGGCATCTTGATGTATCTCCATTAAACAAAGTAGCAGCCAATACGGAAATTAATACAGTTATGGTTTAAATCTCTAATACCAAATTGTCTCCAAATAGCTAAAATTAATTCAGCACAGTAAAATGAGAAATATTTCATATGTCATGCGGAAGCTACTACATAGATGATCCCAAATATGTTAAAAAATAAAAATTGTTTTTATTTGGAACACTGATACAGTCGGCTTTGAGTTATTCTCGTCTATAAAACGAGTCGATTTAAATCGGCTTGCTCAGGTAGAGGTGATCTTAAATCGGTTGTTTGGTTGTTCGGGCCGAGATTGGCCCAACTTAAAACTTTATGCGCCAAACATTTCGTTTCAAATCGGGCTGACAGTGGATCGCACGATATTCTTATTACGTAATATTTCTACAACAAAATATTTGTAATAGTTGCACATGTCGTATTATATGGCTTTCTTCCATTTTTCAAGTGAAATGATAAGTACTAATCGTGTCCTGTAACTCAACATGCCAAATTAGAACGACATTTTTTGCAACAAATTAATTTGTGCAAAAAAATCTTTTAGAAACGAGCGATTTAAAACTATATTTCCCTGAGCTAGTCTATTTGTCTCATTTTTAAGCGTGAAATTCTAACCCTGGTCAAGTTAAACTCCTCAAATCAACCCAAATGTTAATTTTAATGACGTTATCTTTCAGTAGCTTCTGAATATTAAACAAATTTCTTGATTTTTACCCAGAACATGAGCATAGTGTTTTTCATATGCAGCATTGCGGTTATAACGGATCCCTATATTGCCAATCAACATGAGTCGACAAATCGAGACGTCAGACTTTTGGTGCAGTATATACTTTTATTGAATTCGAGTGGAACGAGAATTTTCAATTTTGGCTTTGGAGGGGGTTGAGGAGGTCCTGTCTGTTTGTGTTTGTGTGTGTCTGTGTGTGTCTGTCGCACCTGGATCTCGATAAGGGTTGGGCGGATTTTGATGTAAGATAGCTCATTCGAACCGCAATGGTCGATTTAGGTGTAGTGACGAAGCCCGATTTTTGAATTTTTGCCGTGGGCAAAGTTATGGGGCAAAATGACGTCATTTTGACCCATTTTTCGGGCACTCCCTCCAGTTTTTGCGACTTTTCTAAATAAGAATACGAGGTATCAACAAACTAATAGGCTTATTCCATGTTGCTTTACCAGGGCTTTCCGATGATATAGAACAAGTTTTTCAACTACTTCCCAATCTGGAGTCTATAAGCTTATAGTTGGCGCCAAATTTGATATTTGGTGAAAAGTCGTGGGAAATGCACCTAAATGTTTGTTTTTTGTTGCTTTTAGTGTCTTATATGGGGTTTTCTGGGCCGACAAGCTCATTGCGAGTGTCAAAGATATTGTGTGGCAAATATTTTTTACACTTTTGCTTCGGGGGATTGTTCTCACCACTCGAATTCTGGCTCGCAAGCGAGCTTCACTAGTTATTTTGACTTCAATATAAAGCAAACAAACATAGCCTCGTTGCACGCTGAAACAGCACAAGTAAGAATTTCCGGTAAAAACGCTAAATTCGAGCAAATAAAAACTTTTTTTTTCAACAATTTAAATCCGAAAGCCTCAACCATAAAAACAAGAGAGATGTACGTTTCTGATATTTAATAAACCGAATCAACGGAAGTGGCACTTTTAGAGTTTTCGATTCGTTATTGTATCTCTTTTTTGTTTAGATAATATCTCTGTGGCATACAAAACAATGCAAAACAAATAAAAATATAACTCGCCACAATAGGTCTTGTAATGAAGATGTATAAAAAACATTGGATTTTAGTTATATACATCTACAGGAAATTCTTGTTCAAGAAATGAATATTCATACATTCATTTCCTGTATAAGAAGGTTCAAATAATATTATATAAATAAAACTGATACACAGCGATAAGACAATCATTTAAAAGTTTAGGATGTAACTTGTTTCCGGAATAAAGTCTATCCTACTTACGGCGTCCCGATCTTAAGCCATTCCGTGGAAACTTTGAACGGAGTAATCATAAAATGGATTGTAGCGCAGTTCATAAAGATATCTTGAATACGCAACCTGCTGTAGCGTTATAGTAGTAATTGATTGGTTGTTCGTCAGCGGGATTCTTTTGACATTGTATAAAATTTGATTTTTCACCGCGCTGTTATGAAAACAATTTCTAAAGGTCGAATACAGAAGCGGTTACACATGAAACACGTACGCTGATGCAGGGCGTGCGGCCGCCGGGAAGCGAAGAGACGAGGTGATGACTGCTGCCTGTAATTTATAGGGTCTGATCGCTTGCTCTATAATAATTTTTGCAAACGCTTTCGCAATTTCATCTGAAATAGACTTGGCGTCATCCCCAGCCTGCTCTCTCTGCTGAAAAGTACGCCATCCTACAGTGAAACAAATATATATGCATCAGCCCTTACAGGAAACGACACTCGCCGTGGCTCCGAAATCGTGGCGGTGCCACTGGTCGCTTGTATTAAAAATTGAGCAACAAATAAGGGCGTAAGGAAAAATTGCGTACGCCAAAAGGGAAAATTCTATTTATGCCGTTTTTATCGAAAAGTGTGGAGTGGGGGACTACCCTCTTGGTACGTCCCTGCTACCGCACCGTTCGATCCTTGTATTTTATTATTAAATTATGAAGTAAGATTTAATATTCAGAAAACATGTGTATGTTTGTTTATGACCCCTAAACATTGATGTGCGAAATTATGCACCTTTCGCCTAAAATACCACCTCTACTTTTGCGCAAAACGTTGCCAACATTGACAACTGTAACACTAATATCAACTAGAAATCCAGGACAAACCTGTGTTATTCAATAGGCTTTACGTTTGGAATGTTATTCAATTTGCGCCTGTGTTTTAGCATGGCTCAAATCCAGTTTTGCCTGATAGAAATGTGTTATAGCTTCCTGAGAAAAAGAGGGCTGGCGTAAGCCGTTTATCCTTTAGCACTCCCTCGCTTTTGAGTGAGCCACCACACCGCAAAATACCGTGCTGCAACCTTGTATTTAACATTCACGACCTACGTCAGGATAAGCAGTCTAGATGTTTGGAATAACACATATTATATAGCTTCGAAGGGCCGCGTAAGCGAGGCACATACAGAAAGCAATATCACAGCACTAACGCTTAACAAAAAGTATATTGGTTAAATATTATAAAACAATATACAAAAACAAGGTTATTTTCCATTATCCCACTCCCCCAGCCCGTATTTGCCCAAAAATGGTCAGATTCTGGAAATTTTGGTATTTTTGTGATCCTCGAGACTCCCCTGATCATTTCGACCAAAAAATTGAATTTTTAAAGGTTTAGATTTTTTCGATTTTTTCGGGTCCCAAGGGATAAAAACATCCTAAGTTATGGCCAAAAATGTTAAATTGCTGAGCCTCTCAGCCTCCGATAGCTTTTGGCCATAACTTAGGATCCGGTTATCGGATCCCATTAAAATTATCACCATTCGATTCAGCTCATCAAGCCGCGTCGAATGGTCGGTTAAATAGAAATTCTTAAGAAAAAAATCTCGGGTTCCCACGGGGGGACCCTTGGGACTCCAAAAATCTAAAATTTTAAAAATTAATTTTTGGTCGAAATGATCAGGGGAGGTCTCGAGGATCAAAAAATACCAAAATTTCCAGAATCTGACAATTTTTAGGCAAAACGGGCTGGGGGATAATGGAAAACAACCAAAAACAACATTAATGCAATGATTTGACCAAAACTGAAACAAACTATTGTATAAGCCACGGACTAGGTGTCAACCATTCGGCTAGTAAAACTCAATGGCAACATGCTTTATTTGCCGAAGCTCAAAGCTAAGATTTGTTTTCGGTGCTGTGCCTTTGAAATGTAAGGCAGTTTAATCCTTTCATGCCCACTAGGTCCGAATGGACCTAAAGCATATTGTGAGCCACTGTATTTACTCAGTTTGTCATATGCTGTAAATTTGCACGTGCGTTCGTTATTTGCTCGCGTGGTGAGGTTCATGTAAAGAAGTGAGCAACAGCTCCGAGATAGTGCAGTTGTTTGCGTACACAACTTTCGTCCGCACGTCATACGTTCGATCCCAGGCGCCGGCTTGAATTTGTCAAGCATTGCGCGTTATCCGGGCATGAAAGGGTTAAGTTATGAAAAAGCAGTATAATTGAATGGTGCAAAAATGAGCCTCACTCAAAAATAACGGTGCACTCGGGATTTTACCACTTAAAAACGACCTAAAATGACAACAGACGAAAAGAACAAAATAATTAAAATAATTTGCACAGCACTTGTCTATACAGTAGCAGCGGGCTTCTATATTAATATAGATAATATCTGAATTCTATTAAATGTCTTATGTTCGCACTATGGCTTTCGAAGGGTTTTTTTGATAATATTCACTTCAGCGAAGTTCAATATGTCTAGGCAAATCCAGTAGATAACAATTAACATGGCCAAATATAATGCTATTTTTATCTACAATTTAAATTTGAGATTTCTCCGAAATCATTATTATACTTTATCAATGCGGATATATATAAATTGAATTCAAATAAATAAATAAATAAATAAATAAGTGAGTAAATAAATACACAAAGAAATAAACATCGAAATACACACATATAAGAGCCAATGAGTGCCGAGGCAATTATGTTGGTGGCCCATCAAAACGTATTGTATGATTACCCCAAAGTGTGGTGTGACTTACCCAAAAGTATGGTATGAGATATTCTAGTGCCGCCTGTGCCCCGCCAGTAGCCACGCCGCAGATCTATAGTATTTTGGGTTCTAAAACAAGTTCAAACCTTAATCTGCACGAAGTAAGTTGAACAATGTTAAAAATACGTGCACCCACCATCCATTGTTAGAGGTATAACAGTAAAATTTGCAAATATTGAAGTCGTGACTAGTTGCATTCAGGTGATTTTATGAGCTATGTGCCAAGGAAAAATTGATTTTGTGAGAGGCAGCTTGACATGCAAGTGCTCCTTCCATGTCACCCAGGTACGGTATGGGAGCCTAGCACCGTCTCTGCAGGTAATTTTGCCCCAAACGTGTTTGCTAATTTAGCTATAAAACTAGGATGACTGAAACTGCAGATTGCGGGGGCGGAGTAAGAGAATATGGAGCCGGGCCGCCCCGTTATTTTTTGAGCAATAGAGGTAGCCTTAAAGCGGCTCCTCCAAATTTTCAGTAGCACCTGCCTTCCCCTTTGTGTACATTTTGTCCATCCCCCCGCAAATTGCGTGCAAAGAGCGTAACCATCAAGAACCACCTTTACAGAACCAAAACCATTCTTTAACAGAACAATTTTTTCAGCTTCGAAACCACCAAGCTTTATATATCAGTGATTAAAGACTAAAATCAAATTAATAAAAGAGAAAACTCACGGGAAATTAGTAAAATGTCGAATGCTCCAATCTTACATATCAGTGACAACTAGTTATTGTCCAGCGTTGTCATGATAGATTAAATTTTGGACCTAACGAATCATTCATACACAAAGTTCATCAAATGATGTATTGCTACCACAACTTTGCCAACCTTTTATAGCAGTGATATATAAAATTTTTATGATGTAAATAGTCAGGCACCATCCAAGCTTGTTAAGTCGACAAAGGACAATGGACCAAAATACTCAACAAAACTTTGCTCAGACAAGTTTGGGTCGGTCCAATAAATATCTGTTTCTGTGTCAGACCATCACAAATTTTGTGTTCCAAATAAGCTAAAACATTTTATTTGGTGGCGACATATTTTCAGAAACAAAACTAAATCTCTAGATTTAACACGTAGGTACCAGCCAAATGGCCAAACTCCACACGTGTTGATGGCTAAGGTATGGTTTACTACCGTAAGAGTTGAACACCCTCAAGCTAAGTGTACCCCTGAAGTCTCCGCAGCCCCAACCCAGCCGCCACATCCTCCTCGTTGCGCACCGAAGGCGACAGCAAAAATTTTAGCAAAAATGGAGAAAATTAGTAAAAATTTATCGCAAGTTGGCAAAAATTGGAGAAAATTTCAGCAAAATTTCGAAGAAATTTGAGTTCCACAAAACTTTAAAAATTATCCCCCCTCTTACCCCTTCCGTTCTACTCCCCAACACCCCGAGAACCTCCCCTGAACCCACGGTCTTCGACACCTATGGTCAAACTTCGTTTATATAAACGTCTAGATTTTTATAATGAGGGTTTTCAAATAGAACAGAGCCACAGGGATCCTGTCACTGGAAAGTCTGGACTAGCTTAATGCAATTAGATCAGACAGTACAGTAAATGCACACTTAATTATGCATCAGCCAAAAGCGAATACATACACACAGTTTAGCCACTTACTGTTTTATAGACTGCGTGAAATCGACGTCCACACTACAAAAACCCTATAATCGAGTGTTGGAAATACTTAAATAACCTCGTCTGTTCTCAGTTGTGATTTTTTTGCAAAATACTCTGTATAATTATCGTAACGAAAATTGCGCTGCACTCGATGGTGTTGTATAATTGAAGTCACACAGTTTTCAGTATATTATTATATATGATTTTTGCAAAATGGTAGAAATTTTTAATGGAAACACATTTTGATATGGTAACACTTTAGTCAATTTAATGTCGTAATTGAGTTCTCGTTCCGTGTGATTTAAAATGCAATAAAACCTTACAGAAGTAAGTGGTATGGATTGTGCGGCAAAAAACCTATTTTTCCATCGTTGAGATAATGTGGGCGTTGTTTATTTTAGAGCAAATTGTGTAGGCACGGGAGTCGGGGAGTACTCAAAATCTAACCTGGGTATTACCCGACTAAATCACAAGGGTACCTAATTAGATAGACATGTATCAGAGCACCCAGTTAACCGACATTAACTTCAGTAATTCTTAGTAAGCAGTTGTATCCACTCAAAGAGTACATTTCTTCTTGATGTTCAAGTTGGGAACCAAAAAGTCTTGTAGGTTGATATGGCGTGGACCTAAGTCAAATTGCTTCGTTTACATTTTGATATTACTTCTAACTTCACGATAACAAATGCTGAATGGGTCTGTGTGAACTTAGCATAATTTCTAAAAGCATAATTTCTGACTATAGATTTCGTTCACAACAATGCTTATAACACGTTCACTGATTCAGTGGCATAGCGTCAGGGGACACCATTCTGCGGTGTGGTGCCCACCCCCACTTTTTTCAATCATTTAGGAAATGATTGAATTTGTATATATGAAAAAACGTTTCATCTCCAAAAATCGATTTCCAATATCCACAGCTTCTTCTGAGCGATCCTTCTCTGCACTGTTGCGATTGAAAAAATATTCACGCTGGACAATGGGAAAGGAATGTTTTCGCAGTTTGGCGCTGCTCAGCATTGAAGCGCAGGCTACTGAGAATCTGCAGACCAAAACATTGAAAAATGATCAATATTGTTGCATGCAATAGCCATCGAAGAATGCTGCTTAGCTATGGTCTATTTTAACTAAACGCTTGACGATCTATTCTTCGTCATTGAATGTTTTTGGATATAGTATCGCCTCTCCTTCGGTTAGCCAAATCCTATATAACTAGTGAAACTCGCTTGCGAGCCAGAATTCGAGTAGTGAGAACAATCCCCCAAAGCAGAAGTGTGAAAAATATTTGCCACATAATATTTTTCACGCTCGCAATGAGCTTGTCGGCCCAGAAAACCCATATCCGACACTAAAACCAACAATAAACACACATTCAGGTGCTTTTCCCACGACTTCTCACCAAAAATTTCGAAAACGTCATTTTTTTATGCCAAGTATGAACCAGAAGTGTAAAAAATATTTGCTCACCAATATTTTTAACACTTGCAATGAGTTTATCTGCCCAGAAAACCCTACATAAGACACTAAAATCAACAAAAAAACAAAAAATTAAGGTGCATTTCCCACTCTTTTCGCCAAATATGAAATTTGGCGCCAACTATAAGCTTATAGACTCCAGATTGGGAAGTAGTTGAAAAACTTGTTATATATTATTGGAAAGCCCTGGTAAAGCTACACGGAATAGGCCTATTAGTTTGCGGATACCTCATGTAGTTATTTAGCAAAGTCGCAAAAACTGGAGGGGGTTCCCGAAAAATGGGCCAAAATGACGTCATTTTGTCCCATAACTTTTATCACAGCAGAAAATTCAAAAATCGGGCTCCGTCACTACACCTAAATCCTTGCGATTCGAATGAGCTATCATGCATCAAAATCCGCCCAACCGTTATCGAGATCCATGTGCGACACATAGACACACACAGACAGGACCTCCTCAACCCCCCTCCAGAGCCAAAATTGAAAATTCTCGTTCCACTCTCCACCCGAATTCAATAAACAGCGTTGCGGAAATATTATATATGCCCAATAACAGTAGTTAATTGGGGATTAGTTACACCGTGCCCCCCCCACCTTTGCAGGTCATGCTACGCCTATGCACCGATTAGTTTTAACAGAAACTTGGTGTTACCAGAATAAAACGGCGCATGACAATGTACAATTTACGTCATTAATACAAATATGATGAAGATAAAATACCGCGTTAAATAATAATGAATTTGAAATTCCAATACAACGAAGTGGCTCTCAGTTTTAATATATCCCAACTTACTATCAATGAATACAGCTGCAAAGAACTTTCAGCCAAGTCCTACCATGACATACTCGAATAATGTTTTATCTATATTTTATAAGTTAAGAAGCCAGTCATTTTATGGTCATAATAAAATCAAAATCTTAAGCAACATTCAAAATATAGATAAGACGGGTTACCCGACTGAATGACTAGCACAAAGAAACACCGATACAAGTTGACAATCTACAAAACGGAGATGGAACCGGGTCACTTGGGTCACCACTTTCTACTGGGTCACAAAGTAAACAGGGTCACCGGGTTACAGGACTTGAGCGGCTGACCGGATTTAATTACAATCCCAAAAGATAGCCAGAAGCCCGTAATCCAACCAGGCGCGTTACTAACTTTGTAAATCCATAGCTAACACAATCAGTCTTTCGATTGTTACTAACTTCCTCGTAGCTTCAATGCACTGGGAAACTGTGTGTCGAAGGCATCCACCTCAGATTGTATTATATATATTGTAACGGCCGGTACTAGTGACAGTGTCGACAATTACAGTTGGGCCGCTACGTTTTGTATAGTAGTCCCATCCAATGTAAGGTCATTGGAAACCGTTAGAAAACTCCAAAAACTCCCTACACGACCAAGATGTGTTTCACAAAAACTCCGTTAGGAACGTGGGAATTGTCGAAAAGGGACCAATTCTACTTCTGGTGTACCAAACATAGTTCTTTTTGCGCCCCATTGGGAAACTGGGATTTGGGGAGGCCAATTAGCTTTATATTTTTTAGTTTACATTATGTTACATTTGTGCGTATGTGTGGAACTGAATTCAATATTTTTAATTGTTTCATTTGATGGATAATGTAAATATGATGTGCGAACAATATAAAATCAGCAGCAATTCCGGGTCATCGCTAATAGATGCCGACCTTTTCACATTTATCTTACCATACGTTAAGATTAAGCTTAATCCTTGGAGTACCATTAACTTCATGCACAAAATGCCAACCCTGGCTTGAACCAAGATATTACCTTGACATATCCAAGATTCATTGCGCGAGGACTACAACTATATATTAATTTTTGTTTCGGAACGGATATGATTGTATTCGAAGGGCTCAAGACAGGTGTCATCAAATAGTGAAAGGATGCTCAGAAGAGGGTGGATCGCTGGGGTCGGGGCGGTGGGCTATGTGTGGATCACGTCCTCGTCGTACAGCCCTGGCAACAATGCGCAAGCATTGGCAGAGAACCCACGAAACACATAAAAATGTCAGTTCGTGTAGTCTAAAACATGGTACTAAAAGAGCGCAAGAAAGAGCATTTGCGGCAATCTAGAAAACCAAATATGCATTTGACATGGCAAAAGTGGTAATTGAAAGCAACCGGGTCACTGTGTCAGGGGCTCAAAAGTCACTGACCCAACCGGGTCAGCGGGTCACCGGGTCACGTGTAGCTGACCCATTCCATCTCTGGTACAAAAAGAAAACGCAGTTAAATAAAACACATACATTTAATAACGGTAAATCAAAAAGACAGTAAATTCCATTGACATCGGACAACTAATTTTCTCCGAGCATCAGGAATTTGGCTCGGTATATTTTATCGAAAACCGTTCGAAATCGAAAGCAATGTTGTATTATTATTAAACGATCTGCCCTAATAAAACTTCATAAATGAATCGAATGTCAGGAAAGTTGTGTTCAAATGTATTTCATTCGTATTTTGACTTTATTAAAATTTTTCATTACTTCCAAAGATACCGAAAAAATTTAGCTTGTTGTATTAAGCTAACACGTTCAGATTTTCAGGTCAAAACTAGGTTTGTCACAATTTTGAACTTTGAACAACATTTTGATCATATTTTTGCTGTTTCAAAACGTGAGCCATTAAGCGTGGCTTCAAATATTTTATGGTCTTTGTTGCTTCTTAGTTGAATTCAGCGTTCATTGTACGAAATTTGTAGGAGACTCGATAATACGTACATAGCTTGCTACATACGATCATGTTGAATACTTATTCATCTTGGTGGCTTAGCAGCTGACGACGATCCCTTTAAGAAACTTAGCTTAGATATCGGACACTTCACAGGAAATATAGGCGAGATCTCTCAAATATCCGTCAGAGGGTAAGCTTATACCCTCTCACGTCATCGTCGGCAGCAAAGGACGTGCGTAGTATGATAAAGCCTTTCATTCTGGTGCGAATTTTTTACTATAAGCTCTTAACATTATGTAATGTTAAAATTCATACATCAACTTTCATTGTATCGTCAAAATGCAGAATTAGAATACAGATTGTTCATCTATCTGCTGTGAGTATTTGAAACTATTAAACTTAAAGCAAATTTAGCGTAAAATGGACATAAATCTTGATGAAGTTGACTTGCGAAGTTCACGTTACCGTGAACTAACAAGCATATACATAACGAGATATATAAAAGAAAGTAAATTGACAAATAAGCGGCCCCTGAAAGGACCAGATGACGCGCCACAGATTTCATGGCAAAACGTAATTATTAATATCTCAAGAAAAGAAAAACCCGTAAAAAATATAAATAGCCATTTTGGTGTAGAATATGCTCAAGCTTCGACACAGTCATGAGTAATCTGTTTGGTAAACGAAATTTCGTAACTGCATTTTACGAGCAAGTCATTGGTGCTGTAAATTGTTTTGCCAGCCCAGTATACCTACATTATAGACTTTTCCATTGTAAACCCAACGACATCCGACATATCACTAACCGATGCAGTTCAGCAAAGAAGTTTAGTTACAGCACACATTTTTGGATTTGGAAAACCCAATGCTGCCGACGTGTACCTCATATTTAGAACTGCTGATCCTGAGCTTCACGTACTGTTATAGCCAATGACAAAAGAAAGATTATTGCTGTTCAGGAATTTACTTACGTACCAAAAATTATTATATTGAAACTGTTATATTTTATTTTAGGTTTTACTTATTGCAATATATTTGATGGTCACACTCAACAGTTAATAAACGTGAGCTTTATAGAATCGTTTCAAGCATTTACATTTCCATGGCTATGGCTAAAAATATTCCGTCAAAATCCCTTCGGTAGCGATACGATCTGATTAGCCCGACCTGAGATACACAAGAGACTCAGAAATTGATTTACTATACAAATGTCGAAATTATAATACCGCACGGTGAATGTGTAACATAAGCACAACAAAAAATATAGACGCACAACCGTATCCGTAGCAAAAGACTAACATGACAGCTCGCTGTAACTACCAAAATTTCTGTGTAGTATACAAAAGAGCTAGCTAAAAGTCAACGTTCTAGAAAGATCGAGAGAGTTCGAGACATTCCAGGGGGCAAAAAGACCCCACAAAACCATTTAAATTTTCTTACGTACGTTAACCAAAAAAAACCGTTCACAGAAGTCAGAAATAGTTTTGTAATGATCAATTGTGAATATCATATAATCAGCTTCAACCACAACACGTAGTGACAAAAAAAGAATCACGGTCGGCCTAACCGCCCCGGTCCCGCCCGCCGGATAGGGCGACGCTCCCGAGTTAACCGATGGCCGACCAATTTGAGCTCCGGCACTATCTTGCACCAGTCGACCCACAACGCCCGGAAACCGCAGTGGTTGACGTGGATGCCATCCGGGTTAAAAAATGTACACACCATATTCCCCGCATCGTCGACAAATGGACTGGAACCTTTGCGCCCCCAGTTAACGCAGACAATGCCCAATCTCGAACACCGAGTGTCAACCCAATCGGAATAGCTGACGATTTGGGGGAACCATGGATTGGATACCGGAGTACTGACAATGATGTCCGTGTCGGTCGCGTCCCGCCGTTGTGAGACAACCAACACCAACCCCCCCCACCCCCCCCCCCCCCCCCCATAAGCGCCTCCAGAGCTGTCCAGGATGATATTTGCAGCTTGTTTGATCGTTGACAGTCGTTGAACCCGCAGGCCACAATCACTACCTTGTAGCCAAAATACTACCGTAAATGTTGAACCCTGGGAAATGACGCCGATGGCCCGCAGCTGTTTCCCGCAAACACAGGAGAGAACGTATTCGTTCTGGTTTGTGCAGCAAACGAACTGTAGGTTATGTGGATCGACGCAACCGTCAATTTCCCTATGTAACGCGATATAAACTGGGCTGCGGGGGTTGCAAAGCTGCTCAACCAGTATATTTTTGAGGACTTCATGCGAGCGGAACACCCACTCGCCAGTAAAACGACCGCCCTTCCGATGTACTAATTCTCCAAGCTGCTTTGGATCTGCAGATGCCAGCTCCCCCTTGAGCACCGATTTCGCCAAACCCTTTTGACCCGTTTGTCGAAGCAGCAGATACCAGAACCCAGCTGTAACGGATGTCACTCGCTTGCCCGCAGCATACAGCTTTGGAGAAGTGTGACGATAGTGCGGTGAGAGCTCGTGACCTGGATCGACGAATTTGGATTGTACAGGCATGTTTCTAAAAATAAACCGAAAAAAGTAAAGTTAATGTTGCTAGTTAAACCACTTTTAAAATTACTAAAAATACGTGAAGATGAGAGGAACACCCTCCCTACAATTCTCGAGAAACATCTAGATCGGAATCGTTGTCATGGATAGTCGCGCCGGCATTTTGATCCGCGACGGCTGTTGTCGATTCATCTATTTCCAATGGGAATAAAAGGCGTATAGGTCTCGTCACTGTTTTTTGGTTCGCCAATCGCAGCGTTGCCGATCGACAGATACCGCCTGAGCCCTGAAACAACTTAACGATAATTCCTACCTTCCATAGAGCGCGCGGTAAATTGTCTTTTATCAGAACCACTGATCCCACCCTTGGGGCCGCTTTGCTACTGTTTCTAGTTCGATCAAATCCTAACTTTCCGCGCAAAGCTGAAAGATATTGATTTCGCCAGGTATGCCAAAACCCATCCAATATAGCCTGTAACCGACGCCAATGTTTTAATAAATCGTCAGCCGTTGTATTGGCACCGGAAGGATCACCGAGATTTAACGCCGGTATGCCGATATGTTTACCACCGAGGAAGTGAGCCGGTGTGAGGACCAAATCACCAGCGTCCGCACCCACATAAACCAGGGGGCGGGAATTCACAACCGCTGAAATTTCAACGACTATTGTACGCAGCTCCGTGAATGAAACCATTTTCCGATCGAGGGATGATTTCATCGCCTTCTTAACGACTCCCACCATCCGTTCATAAAAACCGCCCATCCAAGGTGCCATCTCCGTAATAAACTTCCACTGTATGCCGTGATTAATGGAAAAAGACGTGACCGCCGAGTCCTGCACAACTAGCCGCCACCGCTTGGTGAGGAAGTTACTAGCCGCGTGAAATTGTTTCGCATTATCCGAGATAACGAGAGAGGGGGTACCGTACGTTGAAATGAGACGCCGAAGGCACAGCAAAAATTCATCCGAGGAAAGCGTCTGCACCACCTCCAAGTGCACTGCCCGAATCACAGCGCAGGTGAACAGACAGACCCATGCTTTATACGGTTGCTTTGACACGCAATCCTTCACCAGTAATGGGCCCAAATAATCGACGCCAACCGATTCGAACGGTTTTCGTCGTGTTACGCGGAAATCCGGCAAGGGTGGGTACAACCAGGCTTGATATCCCCCGCCATACATACGCTTACAAATCGAACACCGATTTAAGACGCGTTTAACCTGCGAGCGGCCGTGAATAATCCAATATGACGCCCTCGTTTCCGCAAGAGTGTGAGCAACTCCCGCATGAAAGGGCCGTTGATGGGTTTCGCTTATCACCAGATCAGTGAACTAATTTGATTTCGGTAGCAATTTTGGGTACTTCGCGTTGTCAGACAACTCCGAATGTTCTAGTCGTCGAGAACACCGCAAAAATCCATCGTCATCTAGGAAGATACCAAGTTGATTTCCGAGGGAACGATATTTGTTGCAGGTTGGATCGTCCAATAAATCCGAAAAATTCACCTGCTGCACCCTGCGCTCCCAGAATTGTCGACTCTTCACAATTTCATCTGCCGATAGTTCGCTTGATTTGTTGGGAAACCGTCGTCGACTGTTGTTGCAAAACCGAAGAATCCATGCTGTTACTCGCAGCAACCGATTGAGACTAGAAAACGACTTGATGTCGATTGGAAATGCATCATCGTTCGAAATGAGCAAACCGTGATACGTTGATTTCTTATCTAATTGCTGATCCATGCAACTATGATCATTGCATTGAATGTTCTCGGGCCATTGCATCGCATCTCGAAGCAGCCACGGTGGTCCATTCCACCAAAGGTCGTTTTGGCAAATGTCATTGAGTGTGCATCCGCGGGACGCCACATCAGCTGGATTCGATTCCGACGGTACAAATCGAAATTGGATTCCCTCGTGCAACTTGATTTCTTCCAACCGATTTTTCACAAACGTGGTTGATACATTGCGTTTCTGCAGCCAATGTAACACACACTGTGAATCAGCCCACAAAAATTTCGTTGAGACTGACATGCCCAAGTTTTCCGCGATAAAATTCAACAATCGTACTCCGATCATAACGCCCAACAACTCAAGCCGTGGTATTGACATCTGCTTGAGCGTGGCAACGCGTGCTTTGGCGAAAATTAAGCTACACTCGAGCTCCGTACCGGTTGAGAGTCTAAGGTACACAGCTGCAGCATATGCTTTCGAAGATGCATCGGTGAAGCAATGCAACTGGCGACCTGTCGACAGCGATGGTGACGTTTGAAAGGGAAATCGTTTCAGTTCGACTCCCGAAATTCGTCGAAGATTGTCACAGAGAGCCAACCAGCCTTCCGCCAGATCCTGAGGAACCGCATCGTCCCAATTAAATTTTTCCTTCCACAAGCGCTGAATTAGCAGTTTTGCGCAGATAGCGACCGCCTGGAAAAATCCACAAGGATCAAACACTTGCGCTAGCAGCTTTAGCATGAACCGTTTCGTCGGCT
>JASANE010015342.1:0-92349 GCA_030248225.1 Trileptium ribeirensis
TGTTTTACTATATATAAATTTCGAAGACCAGGTTCCGGTTGCTGGTTCCGGTTCCGGTTATTCCCTGGGATTTATGTAGCATTTATGAAAGTCTGACGTATAAGGAAGGTCTCGAATGTTTCGTCCTCCATCGAGCGCCTTTTGGCGATCGGTCTCAGATTTAAAAACGACTCTAAGCAGCCGACGCGGTGTTGCACCAGATTTGCCCAGTCGGTACATGGCTAATGTTCCACCCATGTCAACAGAGATTTTACACTCCGAAAACAGTGATTTTGCGAGGTCAGTATCACACTGCTTACGTTCGGTAGCAAGCGCACTATCTGAGTCTTTCAATGGAGTTACTATAATATTACGTTTCCGCCGGTCCCTCTCACCAATCTCAGCCAGTACTTTAGCCGCTATATCACATTCACGTTATTATTAACATTTGGCGGCGAACCACAGATGCCTTGACCGTTAGACTCGACTGTGGTCGCCGGGGGAACGTTTTTTTAGAAAGCAGCTCATCAACTTTGCTGGCCAGATCAGAAACAATGATTTGTAGACGCTCTTGATTCACCTCGAACTTAGCTAGTCGGCCCTCCAGTGTAGTGAGAGTGACTAGATCATCGTTGATGTTGACGCGGCATGCTGAACAGAACCACCGCAGTTTCGAATCCGGTTTAGAGGCATCTGTGACCTACGACGAACTAACCTTCGCACACTTTCTGTGATTTCGCACATTCCAGTTTGACATCAATTTCCGCTACTGTAAGACCGCATGTCGGATCTCCACACGGCAATGAAGTATATATATCAGATGTTGAATGGCGTGTATCAACCATTATCACATTGATAGTAATATGATAATCAATAAATCTGAATATCTGAATAAAAGTTACAACACAACCAAACAAAAGAAAAGTCTAACTCTACAAATTATCCTGGTAAGCGTAAGTACGGCAGTAGGACACAACTTCAGTAAGAATTTTTCATCTTCACCCTTCAGGAGTTTGTTAAAAAACCAAAGCTAGGTCGATGTGGTATATTTCGGTTCCGGTTATTCCCTGATATATGTATAACCGGAACCAGAACCAGCAACCGGAACCGTCCATTTAAACCGGAACCTGGTCTTCGAAATTTATATATGGTAAAACAGATGAAGGAAGAAATGAAGGTATAGTGGATTTAAAATGCATTAAAAATTACATTTGCATTAAACATAATGTATTGCGATGTCATTATTAACTTTCTGAAACTTTAAAGAGGGTGAGGAAGCTAATAATGTTTATATTTATCAATCAATATGCCGTTTTTGGACACCTAGAGCAAAAAGTGCCTTCCACTATACATTATTGCGTTTAATGCGTCAAATTGAATATCCTTACAAAGCTTGGAGCGTTGAATACACACTTTCGCTCTGTATCCAGTCACCTCCCTTTACTACACATACGTTTGTTACATGTTCTTCTGTTGGAAACTTGAAATTCTTGGTTTATATATATGATTCTAAAAGAAAATAATAGATAGAACGTAATTTTCTACTCAGTGGTCAGAGAAACTGTTTAGGCTAGCGTTTGACAAACAGTGCCCGTCAGTTAGATGATAATGATGATAAGTTTCTAATCAGAATGCTGTACATGGGACAAACTGTGATGCTGCTCCCACAGTTTCAATAAATACAGTTCATCGCAAAGGAAGCAGTTTCTGGCTGCTTTGCAGATAATGTTAATTTACTTCAATTTAAATTGATTTACCAGGTGTACAAGCGGACTGGCTGGTGCGTGACGCAATTTATGTTAGCCAATCATACGCTAAGTACTTTATGTAAGCCATACCCTGTTACCGAGTTGGACCGGTTTAATTCGAACGTACCTCGAAGACTTCGGAATGTGTAAAATAGCTGCTACAAGCATCGACCTGGCTTTGATTTGTTAACAAACTCCTGCAGGTTATTATGAAAAATTCCTACTGAAATTATGTGCCGTACTTACCGTTTCACACGGAAAATTGCTTGGTTAATCTTTTCTTTTGCTTGGTTGTAAGCTAAATGTAGACTAAATGGTTTTGATAAATGTAAGGCTTATGTATGAATATTAACATTAATGCGCAACTTACCCGCCTCGAAAGATTCATTCTAATATCTACATTTTTCTTCAGCATTAAGCGTAAGTGGGAGAAATATATATATACTTTAATTAGAATATTTCATGCTAATCATGTTGGAGTTGTTTTTCTTCAGCTTATGTTAACAAAATGTCCAGTGGATGCTTGTAGGAGTGGTTTTCCCACTCGGGGGGGGGGGAGCTGCGGTCTATTTTCAGATTGTACCTGTTCAATCTTATAGATGTGCATAAAAGAGTATGGCTTTTAGAAGTATTTTGACCGGTATATACTGTTAAACTTGACGATGGCCTCGCAACATAATTCTGAATATTTTACAATGCTGTGAGCAAGCTGCCGTAACCACAAGTCAGTGCGCTTGTCGGTTTTTTTAATTAGGATACATTGAAGTTAATTATTATTTCTCTAGTGCAGTCAGACACAGCGTTTTTGATAATGAACTGTGCTTATTGTTAAATGTGCTGATGTGTATCATAATGTCATCCATGTTTATAGCATTCTGCTCAAATATTTGTAACACACCTTAAGTAATTTTTTAGGATTGAAGAAACCAATAATTTCAAATCTGCTGAATAATTTGTAACAAAAGGATGTCTAGTACCGGAGGCAATAGAAAACAGGGAAATGTTTAGTCCACATTCACTGTGGCGCAGATTATGTAAGGTTGTAGTTGTACTGGTGCCCATTTCTGCTAGGCTGGCCCGCGTAAAAATCAATAAACACAATTTAGAGCCATAAATAAAGCAGTTTTAGCGTCCTCCGCGTCTTGTATCGTTGCGTTATATAAATTTATTACAAGTTTCTAACATATTTATTCAAGTTATATTCCATAACTTATTAATACCGGGATCTGGTTATCGCCCGCAAAATAGCACTTTCAAATATAATGAAAAACGTTACTGCACAAATTTTCTTCGGCAGCAACGGCTACAGGCGCTATTATAGAAAAATTTAACTTCAAATTTACAAAGGCGTGACTTTTGATTAAATAGCTGTTTCTACTTTTGCAGCTTGCTCCAGTCTTATGGTTTGAACGACCTACAAGTATGTTTTAAACAAAAATCATAAAAGTATTGGATTTTCTGGATTCCAAAGTAAATTGGTCAGGTCTAATTTCTCCATAGTTGTGTAGCTGCAATATCGTATCGAGCTGTGATATTACGCACATTGCACAATGCATTAGTCCGTGTTCAGGAGTATCTTGATATTACAGATTGCTTTTCCTGAGCTTCATCCAGAAAAAAAAACAAGATTTCAGCAATACACTGATCTTCATGTTCATGTCTTTTTTATGAACGTAGCACAATTGCACTGATTATAGTCTGTTACGCTAAAACTCTACGTATATATATTCCGCTAGATAATGTATAAATTAGCATTACAAAGATATGAGTATGTATGTATGTTATAACACAATTTTTGAAGGATTCTTTAGTTTTAGCATTCGATGGACGTGCCAGATATGATCTCACTGACTTTGATGGTAACCCGATGCCGTCTTCTCTACTAAACAGCGAAGTTCTGTTCAATTTTGCTCCTTTTGACATACTGCACGGTATCCGGAATCGCTCTCCCGGTCGTACATCGGTTCAACAGAAGTTTTCTGACATATATTTTAATTCTGAAAATAAACTTCGCATTAAAAGACATACTGTATTGACTAAAAGTCAAACTAATATCGAGCGTGATAAGCTTAGTAATGGTAAAGTTAGTTCGTATAAAAGTAGCATTGGTGTGAACGACCAAGTGGCATCAAAAGGTACTTCAGACAATAGTAATAGTTCTGCACACTCCGGAACGCAAAGTAGTAGTAATGTTTTGCTTAACTTGAACGTAAATGTTGATCCGGAAATAAATAATAATAATTATGATAACGTTGGCGAGAGAGATATTCCGTTAGACAACGCTTTGAATGCGGAATTGAAAAAGAACTGGCCGGGCGCTAATTTTACAGCGAAAGAGGTAAACATTTTGTCATGCTTTTTGTCTAAACCGAAGCTTGGTGTAACGGTTTATAATAGTGCGACGTCCGTCTTTTCAGTTCAGCAATTTAGCTAAACGACGTGTGGGAAAATTTTCATAGCTTTTGCCAAACTAGTAGCATATCTTGTCGCCGAGGTTGTGAATTCTGAGTGTTGAATATGTAGTTTATGTCAGCCGTCACTAAATATTACCGTGCCAATCTGAAAATGAAGACTGGAGTTCTCATAGGCGAATTTAACTCAGTTATTTTGAACCGACACTGCAGCGTACGTAACCACTGTCCCAATGCAGCGTGCATGGATATTTGGAGCATTAAGTTTAGAATGGGCCGAATGTCAGAAATTTTGCTTCAATAGTTGAACAGATATATATCAACTTATTGGGCGCTGTCCTATTTGGGGATTCTCAAATCTTAAGGAATTATGATTATTGGAAAATAATTTGTATCGTACTCTGAGCGACTTTCTGAGTTCAAATCCACCGTTTGACCCTGTGAAACTATTTTTAAATTGTTCGATCTTCCGGTCATATTTAACTATGTAATTCGCGGAGCGAGTGTGGCTAGTCTGACCATATTGGCGGTTATGTTTTTTTCAAATTCAGGTCCCTAAGGTTGGTTGAACCCCCATGAGAGCAATTATACACCGGCAATACATTAATGATAAGGCTACGGTGAATTTGGTAATATAACAAAACCGGAGAACTCTTATTCCTTCTGCCAATGACCAAAAATACAACAACTTTTGAAATTTATAAGTCACAAATTCTAAGAAAATAATAATTTAAGGCATGATTTTTACGTAGTAGGACCTCCAAGAATTGGTTTACTTGATGCATACCACGCAAATACAAATGCTTTTATCGTATTTAGCAACCATATAGATAACGTAATAGTAGGACCTCCAAGAATTGGTTTACTTGATGCATACCACACAAATACAAATGCTTTTATCGCATTTAGCAACCATATAGATAACGAATAGACACGTTCGGTTGACCTATACACATCTATATTGAAACAGTGTCGAAATTGACTATTTTTGGGTGGCAAAATTTAGCAAATTTTACTCTGACCCCGTACAAGAGGGTTAATTCCACAGCCAATTTGGTCTCAAAACAATGAAATTGACTTGTTTAAGGTGGTAAATAACCATATAACCACATAGTGCACCCCAACAACCAAAAAGCTTGCTTTGTAAAAATTTTGAAATTTTCCACCTTTTAGGGTATTTTTAAAACTTCAGGTCATAGCTCGTAAATGGCAGCTCTGAAAAAAGCATAACATTAAAGTTATACCTCTGTATGTTATGGTTTTTGGATTGTATCATTCCGAAGTCACTATCACGAGATATAGGTCGCGAAAGATAGTTACCCGAATAGCCAAATAAAATAGTGACCTATGATCTGTTTGGCAGGGAGTAACCGGAACCGAACTTTGCCGCAACCGGAACCGTCCATTTAAACCAGGGCCTGGTCTTGGAAACTTATATATAGTAAAACAGATGAAAAAATATATTAAGGTAGTGTGGAGTTGAAATGTATCAAAAATAAACTTTACATTAAACTCAATGTACTACCACGACACTATTGGCTCTCTGGGACTTTGATGAGGCTGTGGAGCTAAAATGATTATTTACGATCAAGACATCGGTTTTTTGGTCCCTCGGAGGAAAATGTCGTTCACTGTAAAGGATGTCAAACGGAATGATTTTTCAAAGCATGGAGCATAAACTACACAGTTTAGCTGTCTCAAAACACCTCCCTTACGCAGAAGTACTAAGGGTATGCTTGGCTAACATAAATTGCGTCAACCACCACCCGGTGTGCTTGTAAACGTGGTAAATCAGGTGAAATTGAAGTAAACTAACGTTATCTGCAACACAGCTATAAACTGCTTTCTTGGCAATGAATTGTATTTATGTAAACTGTGCTATCAGCATCACAGTTTGTCTCATTTATAGCATTCTGATTAGAAAGTTATCATTATCATCTAACTGACGGGCACTGTTTGTCCAACGCTAGCCTAAACTGTGTAAACACTGATCAGAAAATTACCTCCTATTTATTAATTTCTCTCAGAATCATATAAACCAATAATTGTAAAGTTTCCTACGGAAGAACATGTAACAAGCGTATATGTAGTAAAGGGAGGCGACTAGAGACAGGTCGAAAATGTGTATTCTACGCTGCAAGCTTTGTTTAGCACATTCAATTTGACGCAGTATGCGCAATGGTCTATAGTGGAAGGCATTTTTTGATTGATCGATAAATAAACATTATTTGCATCCTCAGTCTTTTTGAAGTTTCAGAAAGACAATAATGCCATCGCAATACACTAAGTTTAATGTAAAAGTTATTTTAATGCTTTTTAAATTCACTATATATACCTTCATTTCTTCCTTCATCTGTTTTGCTATATATAAATTTCGAAGATCAGGTTCCGGTTTAAATGGACGGTTGCGGTTATTCCCTGGTGCTGCCGTATTTGTTTAGCAACTATCCAGTGAAATTGAGCTGTGGCTTGACGTAGACTATAATTTTGCTTTATTCGGAATTTCAAAGTTCATATTCAGCGTTGGTAAGTAGCATGTATATCTGGGCTCTCCATTCGCTGAAAATTTTCCACGGGGCATGAACCAGGGGGCCCCTGGTTTCGAACTAGGGTACGCCCGATTTTGCCAGGGGCATTTTGCTTTGATGGAGAGAAAAAGCAATTTTGAAGAAAAATTTGAAAAAATTTGCGAAATTTTTGGCTTCACAACGGAAAGCTTTTAGTACAAATTTAGATCAAATTTTATGTATATATATACTTTGGACCGACTGGAAACAAAAAAATTTCCAAGAGGCAGTGAACCGGGGTAGCCCAAACTTTTGCCAGGGGGCATAAACCGGGGTCACCTGTTCCGAACCAAGGGGAACCGTAAAACGCCAGGCCCCCCGCCACCCTCCCCCAATTTGTAGAGCCCAGTATATATTTATTAGCTAGCGAATATTGAGTCTTGTTTTAAATTCTAGATTCCTCATGAATACTATAATGAAGTGTATATGTTTCGTAACGATCCAGAGAAATTTAAGCGGCTGTGGCTTGACATGGAAAATATTATTGCGTCTACAGAGGTATATACAGTTTTTCTATAATGGGTAGTGTCAGTTTTATTACTATTCTTTGCTGGGTATAGCTTATCCAAATTGTGGACCCTGGTAATTTTCGGTGCCACCGGTTGGTATCTTCCAGCTAAAATTTGACTGCTTCCGGAAGAGGTTTTGCTTCCTTTTGGTAAAAATATCACCAGTTGACATGCAATTTTGCAAATTTTGAAGACCAATCGCTTTTTGTTATATTTCGGTATTACATAATCATTGTTAAACACTGCTGCTGAAATTATAAACAAATACACCGTATGCGTTACTGCGTAGAATACACATAAGCACCTACTAAAATATGTTTTCGAATATCAATACTCTGACGAAGTTTGGTTATTAGCACCTTACTCGCGCCTCACAATCGTCGACTGACAATGTAAATGAGAATCTTTATCCTAACTTTTAGAAGCAGTTTTTTATTTCAATTTCCGAATAGCGAAAATTACACAAATCTATTTTTAATATGCGTAACTGCGTACCAAAAAAGCGTAATTTTTATCATAAAAAGAAAATCGAAAATACATATAAAGCAGGGAGTAACCGGAATTCCGGTTCCGGTTCCGGCGAAAATCGTGTTCCGGTTGCGGTTCCGGCAAAGGGCAAAAACCATACCGGAACCGGAATTCCGGTTTAAAAATTTTGCTTGAAATTTTCCACATTTTTGCTTCATCTCTGATCCAAAAATATGTAATATATATTATACAATGATCAAGCTCCACAACCAAGCAAAAGAAAAGATTAACTAAGCAATTTGCCGTGTGAAACGTAAGTAGGACACATAATTTCAGTAGAAATTTTTCATAATACCCTGCAACAGTTTGTTAACAAATCAAAACCAAGTCGATGCTTATAGCAACTATTTTACACATTCAGAAGTCTCCGGATTACGTTCGAATTAAACCAGTCCAACTGGGTAACAGAGTATGGCTTACATAGAAGTACTTAGCGTATGGTTGGCTACTATAAATTGCGCCAAGCGCCAGCCAGTGCGCTTGTAAACTTTGTAAATCAGGCGAAATTAAAGTGAAGTAACATTATCTACAACGCAGCCAAAAACTGCTTTCTTGGCAATGAACTGGATTTATTGAAACTGTGCGAGCAGTATAACAGTTTGTCTCATTTATAGCATTATGATTAGAAAGTTATCATCATTATCATCTAACTGACGAGCACTGTTTGTCCAACGCTTTGTCTCTTACCACTGATCAGAAAATTATTTTTATGTATTAATTTTTCCTGAATCATATAAACCAATAATTTCAGGTTTCCTACAGAACAACATCTAACAAACGTATGTGTAGTAAAGGGAGGCGAATAGGGACAGAGCGAAAGCGTTTATTCTTCGCTCTATGCGTTGTAAGCACATTCAATTTGACGCAGTATACGCAAGGGTGTATAGTAGAAGGCATTTTTTGCTCTGGGTGTCCAATAAAACGACATATTGATCGATAAATAAACATTATTAGCTTCCTCAGTCTCTTTAAAGTTTCAGAACGGAAATAATGTCATGGCAATATATTAAGTTTAATGTAACAGTTATTTTTAATGCATTTTAAGTCGACTATACCTTAATTTCTTCCTTCATATCTTTTACTAAATATAAATTTCGAAGACCAGGTTCCGGATCCGGTTTAAATGGACGGTTCCGGTTGCTGGTTCCGGTTCCGGTTATTCCCTGATATAAAGATATGCATTAATATCGGCAAGTAACTGTTTCTATCTTTCCAGAACGTATAAGTTCGGATTCTTGAAAGGCAAACCGTGTATGCTGCTATTAGTGCATATTGTCATTGTAGCAAATGCTATAGTGCATTGGGAATCATGTCGAATATTTTGCGGAAAACTTTCAGTCCATATGTAAGCTGCTGATTCTGTCCAGCCCTAGAAATAAAAGGTGTAAATTATGTAAAGCTTGGTTAAAAATGCGAAACCAGTTCTCAAAACCGTGTAAATTACGCAAAAAATATGAAAAAACATGTCTGGAAGACGCTGTGACACCGTGGATATTTATATAGTAGTTAGTATGTTTCGCTATGGCAGTTGTTCAAGGTCTTTGGTATTATCCTCGGTATAGTCCATAAGACTATCACTACTAACAACAGACATGCGTTAACGCACCTCGATATCTTTAAAAGCGAGGCGAAAGGAAGTGAGTATGGCTATTTCGTCGTTTTAAATTCAGGTCCTTGATCTCATTTAAAGTTCCATGTTAGTAATTATACACCAGCAATAGCTTAGTGGCAACGCTACTGTCGGTTTAGTCTTATATCAAAACCGAATAACTTTTTTTCTTCCTCCAGTGGCCGAAAAGACAAACTTGAAATTTACAAATCTCAAATTTTAAGAAAAATTATATATATATATAATTTCAGAAGTGACTTTTACATTGTAGGACCACAACCGTATTGAACGCATACCACGAAATACAATATCTTTTGTCGAATTAAGCAACAACGAAAACGTATGGACACATTCTAATGACCTACATATCTATATTGCAGGGAGTAACCGGAATTCCGGTTCCGGCGGAAATCGTGTTCCGGTTGCGGTTCCGGCAAAGGGCAAAAACCATACCGGAACCGGAATTCCGGTTTTAAAATTTTGTTTGAAATTTTCCACGTTTTTTGCTTCATCCTGTAATCCAAACATGATGATGTGTGACTGTGATATATATTATACAATGATCAAGCTCCAAAACAACCAAGCAAAAGAAAAGATTAACTAACCAATTTGCCGTGTGAAACGTAAGTAGGGCACATAATTTGAGCAGGAATTTTTCATACTAACCTGCAGGAGTTTGTTAAATCAAAGCCAGGTCGATGCTTGTAGCAGCTATTTCACACATTCAGAAGTCTGCAGGGTACGTTCAAATTATACCGGTCCAACTCGGTAACAGAGTATGGCTTACGTAGAAGTACTTAGCCTATGCTTCGCTAACATAAATTGCGTCAAGCACCAGCCGGTGCGCTTTAAACTTTGTAAATCAGGTGAAATTGGAGTAAAGTAACGTTATCTGCAACGGAAGCAGAAACTGCTTCCTTGGCAATGAACTGTATTTATTGAAACTGTGCGAGCAGCATCACAGTGTGTCTCATTTATAGCATTCTGATTAGAAAGTTATCATCATTATCATCTAACCGACGGGCACTGTTTGTCCAACGCTAGCCTAAACAGTGTCTCTGACCACTGATCAGAAAATTACCTTCTATCTATTATTTTCTCTTAGAATCATATAAACAAATAATTTTAAGTTTCCTACAGAAGAACATGCAACAAACGTATGTGTGGTAAAGCGTGGCGACTGAAGACAGAGCGAAAGTGTGTATTCTACGCTCCAAGCTTTGTAATTAAACACAATCGATTTGACGCAGTATACGCAATGGTGTATAGTGAAAGACATTTTTTGCTCTGAATGTCCAAAAACCGACATATTTGATCGATAAATAAACATTATTAACTTCCTCTGTCTCTTTAAAGTTTCAGAAAGGCAATAATACCATCGCAATACACTAATAGATTAAGTTTAATGTAAAACTTATTTTTAATGCATTTTAAATCCACTATACTTCATTTCTTCCATCATCTGTTTTACTATATATAAATTTCGAAGACCAGGTTCCGGTTCCGGATCCGGTTTAAATGGACCAATTTGCGAATGCTTGACAGTTTACATACTTCCTGCGGAAGTCAGATATGTGATTCCAAGCTCTGACAAAATGCAAATGTGGTACAACAACACTACAGACGTTTTATACAAACGCTTTTGCCACAGTTGTTACTTTTCTGTCCTGTAGCGCTACGCATTCTACGCATTTCGTAAAATGATCCATAAACACGATAGCATATTTGTTTCCGTTTTTAGTGTTCGGTCAACGCGCAATTATGTAATCGCTCAGTACTATAAACGGTTGACGAGGGCAGAGCTATTGGCTGTAAGCTGGAAACATTCCACTTGTAAGGATTTTTTTGCGTTGCACACGTCTTGCTTGCTGCCTACCATCACTTTACGTCGGTGTATAGAGTTGGCCAACAGTAGCGATCGTAAACCTTTTGAAGCGTCTTTCTCAACCCAAACTGTACATCAAACATATGATCATAAGAGTTTACATTTTTTTCACAAACGTTTTGTGGCACATAAAGCTGTAGCGCCACGCGTCGGACTGTGTGATACAGTACTTCGCTTAGCAATTTTTGTCGTTTTGACGTCCCTGCATTTCTGCTCTGATTCGCTGTACTAACGGACCTTGTGCTAGTAATTCTTGGATATGTATGAAATGTTTTGTTTTGAGTGTCGTTACCACAGTTACAGATTCACGCTTGATCAACTTGCGAAACCATTTCATACATGTTGTCCATGGCTCCAGTCTGCATTGAACACCAGTCTGCGTGATTACCGTCACGTTTCTTATTTTTTTCCGAAACGATGTATAATGGTTATATATATAATAAATTTGATGATCCACAAACACATCAAACGACCGTTTAATGAATATACCGCTAAAATATCGAATTGCCCAAACGAAAGCTATTGCCTCCCTTTCGTCGATAGGATAATATCTTTATGACTTGTTGATGTGCGACTAGCAAGCGATATCGAGCGTACGCTAACTTGGGGTTCCACTTGGCCGAGAACTGTGCAATCGCATTATCACTTGCATCTGTTTGAAGCATGAACTGTTTAGCGAGCGAAGAAAATCTAGAATTGCTTTAGTCTATATGCGACGCTCGAGTTCATCGAATGACCTTCAACACTTGTCTGGTCAAATTAGTTGCCAATCATGGCTCAGCCATACGACCAAAGTTCATTGTGAATTGTCTTTAGTACAAGGACAGGCCAAGAAATGCTGGATACGACGATTGCCCTTTATGTGATCGCGAACAGCTCCGGCCCGTCTTAAGGGTCAAAATGGCAAAACACAGGTTGTTAAGGGTTCTTTGCCTAATATGGCTATACGGGTAAATACCAGTTGTTCACAGACATCTCGCGACACAAGCTTCGCACCGATAAACTGAATCAGCTTATTTACTTCTACGTCTTTGCTCAGCACTATTTTTTGTGGGACCACTCCCTAGGCCGTTGTGGGCCCTAATATTTTTCTTCTAACCTTTGCCAGAAATAGCGATTTTTTAGATTTAGCTATTTTATTGCTTTTTTATTACAATGAGTGTCTATTACCGTATCAATCAAGCTGGGTACGATGGTTTTGCTATCCAGTGTCCAATTCGACGGTATTCTACCTTTTCATGGGGTTTCAAGGGATTTACGGTCGATGAACTCGATCTCCAATGTGTGTATTTTCATTTGTAAGATTATGTACTGCGTGGAATAGTCCGTATATAGGTATTTCTAAGGCTGAAATAATGTTTTGGTTATCTTTAGTCCAGCGTGCATAGTTCATGGGGTTTCAGTGGGTTTAGGGGCAGCAAACCCTATTTTTAGAATAAAGTCTATCTTCAGTTGTTTGGTTACATACGTATATAGCGTGCAGATCATCATGAATTTTCTGTACAGGTTTTACGGAGGGCTGAATTCAATGGTTTGGTTATTTAGAGACCATCACAAATATTTGATGCGTTATCAGTTGTTTTCGATTGGTTTAGGATCGACGGAGTTTTAGGGTAACTCACCAGATATGCTCTTCCGTGCATAAATGGTGAGAGGTAAGATTTGTGGTGAGTTCTTCAGGAAGAGCAAAAGCCGATTTTCGGCTTGCAATATATACCGTACGAGTCTTTGAATTTGAGATTTGGCACCTGAAAGACATTTACAGGAGCAGCCAGAGATACCGTCAAACTGGAGGAAGCCATCCTGAGTCATGGAGCCGTTTCTTAAAAATAGCCAACGAGTCTGCTTCGACAACATCGCGTTGTAGGCTGTTCCACAACGCTACGGTTCGGTAGGCAAAAGCATATCGAGAGCAGTCCAGATGAGGCGTGTATTTTGCTCGTAATTTGATAGGGTTTTGACGCCGGGTTCGCTCATCAAATATGACATCAAAAAATCGGGACAAAGGAATGTCTATCAGTTTTTTTTGCCATTTTATAGATGAGTATCATGTCAGCTCGAAGTCTTCTTGTTTCCAGTGTTTGAATTTGAAGATATCTAAGCCGCTCGTTGTATGATAGGTGGCTGATGGCAGGCACGAGTTTAGTCGCACGTCGTTGAACACCTTCTAGAAGTTTAATGTCCCTTACATAGTGTGGACACAATGTTTTCAATGGATTCAGGGTTTAAGAGGTTTTAGGGTGGTACATACATGAAACACAGCCTGTTACAGGTGATTAAACAAAATGATAACTTAAAAATGAAACCACGCTCGCGCCGTCTCACCATCGCTTGGAAGTTACGATTATAGTAAATTCAATTACAGCGGTGTCATGCATGTTATTGAACAATATTACACATGCTCTTAGGGGTTATCCTACCTCTGAGGTGCCGAACCCTCCACTGGGCGCGCAACACCAACTCCCGCCCACCATGGTGCTGCCGCGCTAACCGATACCCATACACCCGCGTGCGGCAACCTCCCCTGGGGAGGCCCATACCGAGGCTCCTGGCTGCGCCCTATTGGGGACATGGAGCATATACGAGCAATATGGTTTGTCCAGAAGCAGATTTTAATACAACAAAGCTTAGAATTTGCTCAACGTATAGCAGGGTTAATAACTGACCTCCGAGTGCAGCATTCATTTTGCTATTCAAATGCTGAATCAAAGTGTAGAAAATCGTCAATGGCAATTAGCTGAGTTGGTATGGTATATATATATTATCATATTTGTTTGTAGATCTGAAAAAATATTCTGGCACCTTCTAGCAGATTGCTTGCGTTAAATATTACTGAAATTATACATGTATATACATATAGCTGTTTGATTTCTGTTTTTCACATTTTCCTGTATAATAGACAGTGAGTAACATGAACCTGGTCTTATCAGCAAGGTTGAATTAAAAGAAGTATTAGTGAGCTTCTTGCTATTGAAACACGGCGGTTTCGTTGCTTTCAAAGTACGTTAGGTATTTGTCTACCCCTGTGAGCTGCTTCACGGGCTCTAAATGCTAAATTAGGGCAACAAAATTGTGAAATTTTGGCAGTTTTTTCAATAATTTGTTGTATGTTGATGGGTAGATGGGACTATAGATTTTCTCATACGAGCTGGATTAATACAATTGTGCTTACGTCGAAAGCAGCCTATTCGGCAGGGATTTGGGCACTGCAACGTAAAAATTATTTTTACTATTATAATTTTCCTGATATATGATTTTGTAAATTTAGAATGTTACCGCCTACATTGTTCTGTTAGATGAAAAATCTTGCTAGAAGTACCCACAACTTTTTCAATATGCACCACGAACCCAACCCGTAACGCGAGATGTTTTCAAAACTTCTCTGGTGATAAGGTTAGGGTTCGACAGTTTACGAAAAAATTCGTGATTAAGGCGCGTAGCTTGTATCGCGACAAAAACAATTTGGCAGTTTATCGATACCACCTATGCCTCCACATAACAAATACGCCCAACTGTCTCCAAACCTCGGAAATTATAGCCAGGTGGCCTGCGCCGGATTTTGCCTGGGGGACCAATTTTTTTGCCGGATTTTATCGCGTTTAGACGTTTGTTTTTCTCAGCAGGGGGCTATGAGCCGGGAGTACCCGAATTTTTGCCGGGGGCAGCCGAAGATACCGGCCCCACCACCACCACTTTGGACTGGCCAGCCTGTGAGAAGCCACTAATATGTGCTAAAAATTACAACCGCTGATTTTCCTAACTAGAGACTACGTATGTGTGTTGAAAAATTAAAAGATGCAACCAAAGGTATAAAAGAGAACACAAAGTAGCATGAATAATAGTGCTTCAGTTATGGTTTAGTTTGTTAGCTAATTTTGCCTGGTGTAACAGTAAATTTTTATCATATAACACGCTACACATATATCCAAAGGATATGAAACCAGAACTTCGATCCCGCAAAAATTCCTCGGAACCGGAATTCCAGTTACTCCCTAATATTGAGTTTTGTTTTAGGGTGGCGCAACAGTGTTTCGAAACGGAGTTCGTCGTAAACTACCCAGTTCTTATCGGAGTGCGGCGGTATGTTGTGTTATGTGCTTCGTATTTATTTCCGCCTTACTTTCAACAGGTGTCAAATAATGCAAATTGTGCTGAAATTTTCTTACGTATCACCGGTATGATATATACTGCTCCACAATTCGTTTACGACCCTTGTTGATTATCATTGCTATTCGTGTTTCAGTTTTAAAATAATTTTTATTTTCTTCCAAAAGTATCGTGTGTTTATTTATTGCTTGCATCACTTATGTTTTTATCCGCTAAAATAATGCTAGGCATGAACCTGGTGCGGATCCAGGGGGCGCCAGATTTTGATTGTGATCATGAAAATGAGGCACAGTTGGGACTTCGAAAGCTAAAATATTTCAAAATTCAATTATATATTTTTCTAAAAACGCTAAAATATTTAACAAATGCTTTCGCAGCGAAATATTCTTCATTGTGGCTAAAAGCAACGTTCATTCTAATATTTTTTAATTTAATAGACTTTTTAGCCTTTTAAATGGTGCTTTATTTACTTCGGATACAGTGGCACCACCAGAAACTGATCATCCAGTCCAGGTTGAAGACAAGCATGTGTACAGAAATCTGGATTTACATTGGCTGAAAATTTCGCGTGAAGGCATGAACGCCTGAGGGGGGCTTGTTTGAAACTAGGGGTGCCCAATTTTCCCTAGAGCAAATGGTTAAAAATCAATCCAGAATTCGAGTTTTAATGGAGAGACAAAGTGGTTTGGAAGTTAAGTTTGACAAAATTTACTAAAGTTTAGGCTTCAGGGCAAAATTTTAGTACAAATTTCGATTTAATGTCACTTCGGGATATTTTTACCGAGCGGAAACAAAAAATTTGCCAAGACGCGCTGCGTCATGGAGTACTGACCAAGTGCACTTGAGAATGTTAGCTGCCTTTCCCACAAATTGGAGAAACTGGCAAATATATAACTGGCAGAGAAATACCAGACTTGAATTGCGGCTGTAAGATTGACAAGCTCGAAGGCAAGAAAGAACACTGCAGCAACGGATTAAATCAAGAGTGCGAAACCTGACACGTGGAGCCTTCTTTTAAAGCATGATAACGTGGGCGCTTCAGCTATTTTAGCTGGCAAATTATTCAAATTATTTTGCGCTTGTACAACACGGTACTTGAAAAAATGACGGGTGAAATCATGAAGCGGAGTCAACTTGGGTCTACTTTTCAAATGATGATCCTGTGTTCGAGAATCGCACGCTGTATCAAGTATATTGTTATTTCCTGTCCAATACTAGACCATGACGCAGTTTGTGCATCGTGATCACAACATTGCGATTACGTCCAGCTTCTAGGATTGTAGCCCCAAACATTCGAGCCGATCATCATAACGAAGATGATATATACCGTCCACTAATTTCGTAGCACGACGTTGTATCTGTAACAGATCCATACTGGATCGTTACGAGGTGGATTAATCCTGACGACAGCCTAATGACAACATTTTATCGAATACCCTTAATCCTGGACACAGTTAATGTCCAACATTTAGTCAAATACCCCATTAATCCTGGCCACAGTATAATGGCCAACATTTAGTCAAATACACCATTAACCCTGGTCATAGCATAATGGCCAATATTTAATCGATTATTCCAATAATCCTGGCCATAGTGTAATGGTCAACATTTTCGAATTTAGTTGCGAATGTCTCCCAACTTAGAATACTCAACGGAGCTGACCCAACTGGGTACGAAATCCACCTTTGCATCGAAATACGTACGTGTATGGAATTAGAACAAATTTATGACCTCTTTGCGCAAGTGAATACATAAGCCGATCTTCCCCGTGCATACGAACCGACCGCAAGACCCTGTTGTGACCTCATTTATAAACCGTATAAATAGCACAGATCATGAATCGTTACGCCCATTAATCTCGCTAGAAATAAAGATTTTCGTCAATTTTCGGTTTGCACCGCCGACAGTGTTTATTAATCAGAATGGGTATCTTTATTAACTTTTCAGGAATGGATAATCGTCGAAGTATCTCTATTGTATAAATATATACCTATATGTGTTGATTGTAATGCCATAAAGGCACGTATTATGCAATTGATTCTTATAACCATGATCATACCGTGTATCTATGTACTGATGGAATCGTTGTTTGTACTTTTAGGTGGACATACACAATTTGACCGTTTGATTACCGTCATATATTTGGATCGTACTTGTTAACCGTTTATGTATAACCGTTATACCATATTCATACCGTACTTTAGTGTTACTTAAGACCATAAAAGCGCCTGTACTTTGTTATGTTTCTATACCGTTTTTATGATTACCATACTCATAATGCACCCTTGATTATGGACGTATAATTGTAACCATCTTATAATGTAATTGCCGTAACTCTGTCTGTGTGTGGAAACTTTTGAAACTGTTTATGGATTTTTATGCGGTTTTTTGGTTGGGTAGGAAATCGATATGGGAATGCAGGGACAATATTTTTGGGCACCCCTTATGTTTTTTTCACAACCCACCCCCTTTAAAAAATAGGGTCATTGAGCGGCGCTCGGCGAAGCCGAGTGAAGCGTTTTTATTTTCTGTCTGGGAGTAAAAAGGTCGATGTCCGTCCGTTCGTTCATTCCGTCCGACGGGTTTCAAGAACCACTGAGCCGATTTTAAAAAAACTTTTTTTTTGTTTGAAAGCCTATCATGTCAGAGTGTGCACCTGATATTTGGGATTAAAAAATTTTGAGTAGTTAATTAGTAATTAGCTAATCAGTTAAGCTTATGCAGCTAAAATAGAGAATTTTGCAATATTTGTGTTATTTATTGAAATAGAATCGTTTCGATCAAACCATTATAGGTTTTTGGGTCAAAGAATTCAGATATAATATTTTTACTAATGATAAAGCCCTATGCAATGTAGTTATTTGAAGAACATAAAATTGGGTACATTCGTAATGCCACAGCCCAAGCTCCGCTCACAAATGTGGTTCCACTACCGACTAGTTTTATATATACGTTTTATTGGTGTAACTTTTCAACTGCTTCATGGATTTTGACGAACTTTTTTTGTTTCATTTCTTTAAGACGTGCCGAAAGTATCGACGAACTTTAGCACAGGGGATGTACCCCCTAATTGGGGGACCCCCCTTTCTGTTATAATGTAATTGCCGTATGTCTGTCTGTTTGTGTGTCCCAAGGTTTGGATTTGTCACATATTTTTGATCATAACTTTTGAAACTGTTTATGGATTTTTATGCGGTTTTTTTGTTGGGTAGGAAATCGATATGGGAATGCAGGGACAATATTTTTGGGCACCCCTTTTGTTTTTTTCACAACTCACCCCCTTGAGATAAAAAATAGTGTCATTTTATACGTTTTAATGGTGTAACTTTTCAACTGCTTCATGGATTTTCACGAACTTTTTTTGTTTCATTTCTTTAAGACGTGCCGAAAGTATCGACGAACTTTTGCAAAGGGGATGTACCCCCTAATTGAGGGATCCACTTTAAACTATCTTATAATGTAATTGCCGTATGTCTGTCTGTGTGTCCCAAGTTTTGTGTTTGTCACATATTTTTGCCCATGACTTTTGAAACCGCCTATGGATTTTTATGGGGTTTTTGTTGGACAGGACATCGAATATGGGAATGCACTGACACTATTTTTGGGCATCCCTACGCTTTTTTCACAACCCACCCCCTTTGAATAAAAAAATAGTGTCATTTTATTGGTTTTCATGGTGTAACTTTTCAACTGCTTCATGGATTTTGACAATCTTTTTTGTTTTATTTCTTTAAGACGTGCCGAAAGTATCGACAGTTTTGCAAGGAGGATGTACCCCTACTTGGGAGACCCCCTTTAAACTAGCTTATAATGTAATTGCCGTATGTCTGTCTGTGTATATGCCAAGTTTTGGGTTTGTCACATATTTTTGACCATGACTTTTAAAATCGTTTATGGATTTTTGTGCGGTTTTTTGTTGGGCAGGAAATCGATATGGGAAAGCATGGACACTATTGTTGGGCATCCCCTATGCTTTTTTCACAACCCACCCCCTTTGAATAAAAAAATAGTGTCATTTTATTGGTTTTCATGATGTAACTTTTCAACTGCTTCATGGATTTTGACAATCTTTTTTGTTTCATTTCTTTAAGACGGGCTGAAAGTATCGACGAACCTTTGCAAATGGGATTTACCCCATAATTGGGGGATCTCCTTTTAAACCATCTTATGATACTGTTTTCGTCATTTTGACACATCCATAAGGGTATGATACTGTTTTCGACATTTTGACACATCCGTAAGGGTGTAATAGTGTTTTCGCTATTTTAAGACAACCGTGAGGGGTAATGTTAATTATTATCATTTTAACACATCCATAAGGGTATAATAGTGTTTTCGACATTTTGATACATCCGTAAATGGGTAATAGTGTTTTCAGTACTTTAACATACCCGTAAGGCTGTAATGTTCTTTTCATCATTTTAACACATCCATAAGGGCGTAATAGTGTTTTCGTCATTTTGACACATCCATAAGGGTATAATAGTGTTTTTATCATTTTGACACATCCGTAAGGGTATGATACTGTTTTCGATATTTTGACATATCCGTAAGGGTATGATACTGTTTTCGACATTTTGACACATCCGTAAGGGTATGATACTGTTTTCGCTATTTTAACACATACAAAACGGGGAATGAAAAAAACAGAGTAAGTTTGTATTTTTTACAAATGTCATACCTTAAAAATACTGTTTTCCGAAAAAACGGGGGCTGCAGGCCCACTCTGCCATACTACCGGCGCGAAGCGGGTCGAAGGCCGACTTTCGCGCTGGTTTATCAATAATTGTCGTACCATATCCTTGTTCTGTTGTGTTGTTAATGGCTATAAAGGTCTATGTTAGGATGTAATTTCTTGTGCATTTGTTTGATGTTTTTAGGATGATGGTTGCATTTTTGTACCTCTGTAGTTCATAAGTTTTGAGGTACAAATAGTCTAGGATGATTTGTTTCGGTTAGGATGATATTTAGGGAAAAGTTAGGGATCCTTACGCGTATAAATTAGTACTGTTATAAGTAGAGAACGTGAGTATAGCGAGCTCTTGCCATACTCGACTCGTGGAAATATAGGACGGTACGACTCCCCGCCGAACCCGATATATACAGGAATAGCTCTACCCCGTGTGATAGCACTGCAAAGCTTACTTCGATTTTTCATAGGAAAGAGTGGCCGTGATGGATACCCGTCACGACCGTCCTCACTATTGAGGATCACAAAAATATGGCTATTCGCCCTATAGCGAACAGCAAACGAGCCGATTTCCTGAAAATAGTAGAAAAAGTGAAATATCACTTTACCAGTGTTCAATATTAACGATTGCACTGGTAAATTGCAGTAACCGAAACTTTATCAGTTACCACATTTTCGCTGACAGATAACTGGTAAAAGTATGAAAATTTGGAATCAAAAGTATCGGCTCCGGCCCATAACTCCGGAACCGTCGAGAAATCGCAAATTTGGTACTTAACATTTTTGATAGTAAACTTTACCGTCTACACAAATACGTGCATAACACCCCATAAATTTGTACCCCGAACCAGCGGGAGCCGTTGCAAACACTTCAATCAATTATAAAATTTCAGATGGGCTTGCCCGAGAGAACACATTCCCCTGTAGTCGGCCAAAAAAGGACATGTTACATGTCATTTTACTCGGACGGACACGCTGAGTCCGAATCCGAGGCTCGCGAGGCACTCTGGTCATCACCGAGGGAATGGAATCCTCTTTTTTCGCACCTTTGCCAGTCTTTGTTTACATAAGCTGCGTCCTTTTCGATGGACGCTGATTTCCAGTAAATGAGCATACCCATTTGTATATAACGGGAAAACATTTCAATATTGACTTCATTTGTGCTAAGTCAACAATCTAAGTAATATTAAGTTTATATCAGAGACGACTTTTAATAGTTCACCGGTCGATGTGTTGGTACTGCACGGTAGGTCGATTAAGCCGGCATTCTCTTGGGTAAACAAAGTGTAACTTTAACGTCAGTGGCAAACTTTATATATAAAGTTTGACCTCAGCTGATGCGTATTTCCAGGGAGTTAATATTAAAGCTTCTTAGCAATATTAGTACAAATTAATATAAAGTTTCGAACTTGCCAGCCGAATGTGGACGTCCAGCAGTTGCGCTGACCAGGCACTTTTAGAAAAGTAATAAATCAAATTTGAAAACGGCAGTATTTAAGCAGAGCTGCGCGAACTCTGCAGCTTTCAGTGTGACTTCGGCAGCGCAGAGTTTCGTCGATTTGCACACCGGCTCTGTCGCTTATTGATTCGCTTATAGTTTTACTCATAGTTTTTCTGTTTTTTGGCTTTTTCCTTGCTTCGATCTGACGAATGGATGGACGAGCGATAGACGTCGAGTGACTGGATCAAAGACTGTAAGTGTGGACAGGGAAGCTACTATAATTACCGAATACTACGGATGTAGGATAGGGTTAGCCTTGAGTGTAGTTAAGGTAGGACGGAGAAGTTTGCTTTGATTAGCCTTAAGCGTAAACCTCCATGGACCTCATGTTCATACTTTTGTTTACAATGATAGCCACGCCCGTCCTAGCTTGTCCCGCAGACACGTAGCCACAACTAGCCACTCACACAACTTAGTTAGACGGCCGAAGTCATGCTGAACCTCCTTCGGTCGATGAGTTAAGGTACAAATGAACGCGACACTCGCGTATAGATCTATTTTTTACATGATTCCCTGAGTCTAGTTAGGATTTAAAATGTAGTCTTTGAGCCGACCGAGGTTAAACAAAATGAATTTTTGGTTAAATATTAGCAATACAACTCCGAAACATCCTGGGTCCTGTTATTCTCGCCAAGCACTGACTATGGTTTACTTACAATTTTGCCCAAGTTGCGATTTATCTGAACGTGAATCCGCCTGTGTATTTTGGAACTTTGATGGTTGGAAACTCAGGACGAATTATTGATTGGAGGGCAATTGTAAGATACAGCTACCCCGGAACTTAGGAACATTTTATTAGAATGCCAATAAGGTTCTAGATACCTAAATTGAGCTGCGAATTTTATCAAACCGCAATTAGATATACCGATTCAACGGCCTATGAGCGACTCTGCTCATTTTGAGTGAAATTCTAACATATCTCAAAAGTTACCTCAGGGATTTTCCTAAATTTTTTCTTAAACCCGACTACCCGGAAGAGGCTTGTCCCCGCCAAAATAGGAGAACTGAAATATTTTGAGATTCCCTCCAGCAATTTTGTCGAAACTTTCACTGTTTCTTCGTAGGGATGTCCGTCAACGGATACGATCTTAAAACTCAACAATATCGCGTCGGAATTATAAACCCGACGGCCCGACAGGGGTCCGCCCCTACACAAAACTTCCAATGTCAACAACTCAAAATTTACTCAATGAATTTTGATGATTGTTATCGTACAAATAGAGGCCCGTTAGGCCTTCCATTTGAGCCATTAAGCCCGGCAAAGCCGTGGCCCGTTTAAAAGTTACTGGAAGTCCAAACCCGAGCCGCGCAACCACCGCTCAGGATTTAGGCCAAATTTCATAAATTGTACTTCTTTTGTAAGTAGGTTCCGGTCTTGCTTTTACACATATTTTGGTCAGAAAAGGGAAAATATTTATTTCCCTAGCGTTGATACTTCTCATTGCATGTATCAATATTTTTGTATTTCAAAGTAATAGATATCGCCAGATGCGGTATTGAGTCTATCGCGTCTTGGCCCGACGGATCACATTTTGCGAGGACCGTTGACCCGGTTCTAACAAATCGTTAAATAAGGTTAAACCAAGCCTCTGTGCAAAATTTCACAGAGAAACGCTGGCAGATTAGTTAGAAATTCAAATTTGTAGGTTTTCCCCAGCCCCTATAGAGTTAGACTTAAAATCTCGGTTGAAACCAGGGAATAACCGGAACCGAAATTTGCCGGAACCGGAACCGTCCATTTAAACCAGATCTGGAACCGGAACTTGGCCTTCGAAATTTATATATAGTAAAACAGATGAAGGAAAAATGAAGGTATAGTGGATTTAGAATGCATTAAAAATAACTTTTACATGAAACTTAATGTTTTGCGATGGTATTATTGCCTTTCTGAAACTTTAAAGAGACTGAGGAAGCTAATAATGTTTATTTATCGATCAAATCTGTTGATTTTTGGACACCCAGAGCAAAAAATGTCTTCCACTATACACCATTGCGTATACTGCGTCAAAACGAATATGCTTACAAAGCCTGGAGCGTAGAATACACTTTCGCTCTGCCTCCAGCCTTCCTTTACTACACATACGTTTGTTACATGTTCTTCTGTAGGAAACTTGAAATTATTGGTTTATATGATTCTAAGAGAAAATAATAGATAGAAGGTGATTTTCTGATCAGGTCCACTGTTTAGGCTAGTGTTGGACAAACAGTGCCCTTAAGTTAGATGATAATGATAATAACTTTCATAAATGAGACACACTGTGATGCTGCTCGCACAGTTTCAATAAATACAGTTCTTTGCCAAGAAGGTAGTTTCTAGCGGCGTTGCAGATAACGTTCGTACCTTTACATAATCCATACTCTGTTACCGAATTGGACCGGTTTAATTGAAACGTACCGCACAGACTTCTAATATATAAAATAGCTGCTACGAGCAACGACCTGGCTTTGATTTGTTAACAAACTCCTGCAGGTTATTATGAAAAATTCCTATTGAAATTATGTGCCCTACTTACGTTTCAAACGGCAAATTGTTTAGTTAATCTTTTCTTTTGCTTGGTTGTATTGGAGCTTGATCATTGTATAATATATATTACATATGTTTGGATCACAGATGAAGCAAAAAATCTGGAAAATTTCAAACAAACTTTTTAAACAGGAATTCCGATTCCGGTATGGTTTTTGCCCTTTGCCGGAACCGCAACCGCAACACGATTTTCGCCGGAACCGGAATTCCGGTTACTCCCTGGATGAAACCTAGGAAACCGAGCAACCTAAGGATATCAACCGAGCGGAACTCAGTTAATAAGTATGTTACGGTTGTCCCGACAACCGGGGCCGCCACTTACCGACTCGTTTCGTCGAGTAGGAACTGCTAGCAACACAACTTAAATGCTAGTACTGAGTAGAGCTCTTTTCGAGAGCCGGTTTCAAGTCAAGATAGCATTAGCATTAGTACTTTTAGGATTGTGCCGATGACCTAAGAGGCATCGCCACATATAGTTCTAGTTTTCGTCAAATTTGTAGGTACCTGAATACAGTTTTAACCCCTGCTCCCATGTCCTGAAGTTGGCATGAAATTTGTACAATGATAATGTATGGCCACCTAATTGGTTGCAATTAATCAGAGAAATTATTGATTGTGCCGTAAACTAGGGACGCACCCAAGCTCGTCCTTTGTCCCCCATGAGTGCCCTGACGTAGTGGCAATAAGGAATACACCCGATTGTTTTAGAACCATTTCCACACATAGAAATCTAGCTAAGATATCCAATTAGTACAAGAAATGGATTAAGTAGACCAAGTCTGTTAGCCCGTTTAACCAGTAGAAAGCTTAAGTTAACCGTTTAACGTTTAAGCGTATCGTTTAATGTCATTGATCAAGGATTGAAAAATTAGTTAATTCTTAACTAGACAACCTGTCGTAGGACGAATCCATCAAGTTATGAACCGTTTGTTGACCCGCATAAGCATTCGCTTAACCTTGAACCATCAAGCCAGGACGATCTTTTGGTCTACGCTGAACGATACAATCAGTATACAACGCATGTGTAAGCCAATAGATCGGTAGCACCTTTTTAATCGAACTATCACTGAACATGAGTTACCTTACACGTTTATCATAGCAGTGGAAGTTGAAGTCTACGGCCACGTCTTCAACGCTTTCGCAAGATTAGAAACAGTCCATGTGGAGCTCTCCAACGGGCGGAGTTAGGTTTATAAATGGTTTAGTTATAAATAACCAAACATTACCCAAATGGTTTTATATTAGGGCGCGAAAATACCCTAAGTTGCATTTCAAAGTTTAGTTTTTAGGGATTCTTTCCTTTGTCGCTCGTGGTAGCGCCGTACTTTTTGGTAAGAATATAGAGTATTGTTGCCCCGAGCCAGGCATGAACGAAGGTCGTAAGTGAGCCTCGAGTTACACTTAAAATCGATGAGTTATTACTTTTCCCTGGATCTGGCACGATCCAGCGTCTTCTAAAATTATGTAAATTTAGCAAACAAAATAGAATATCAAAATTGGTAGTGTTGATAAAGTGCAGTTAATGTACACAGCACAAACTAATCTAGTTATAACTTTAGTACTAAGAAATGCTGAAAAGTTAGAAACTTGGTCCCAACCTCATTCTACCGGGACACGTAAGCCACTTGTAGGATATTTTACCTGGCCTATTTTGACATTAAGTTGGCTCATATTTATGGACACTAAAAAGTCCGTTTTTTGTAGTTATTTAGGTCACCGATGAGCCTCGATTTAAGGCCAAAATTTACCGTTTTGTTACCGGGCTTGAGTGATGGTTTTATAGGAATTGGAACCAAAATTGACCAGTTGCATCTGTGCAATCTGCCGAAAATTTTATCTTATACTTATGGTCACCGTACGTATGTATGTATGCGAGTAGGAAAAATGATATTGTACCATTGTCGTACCAGAGAAAGTTAGGAGTCGTACCGATGATAACCTCCCAAACTTACCGTTATATCGATATGCACCATTACGCGTTTGTTATAATATTTTGTCGTATGTTAATCCAATCGCTACTTTGCCGCATTTTTGAATATTCACTTATCATGTACCATAGCCGTGATTAGTATGAGCAAGATTGACACACGCAATCCCACATTGTACGCTTCATCGCAGTAGCATCGTTTGAGCCTTATTTTACCACCTTTTGCTTACCTGAACCAGTTGTTTTGCCGGAGTACCCTCTAGTAGCAATCGTAGTGCCGAGCGAGTAATTAGTTGAATGGCGCCTCTCTCGATAGCTAACCGTTTTACGCTTCGTGCCACTCACCTGTATTTGCTTTTAATCTGACCCGCTTTAGATATGTAAGGTGAGCGCGGCTGTCATTGGAAAAGGCTTAGAAGTTTGCGCCGCAATTTGAATCAGCTGTGAGAGTTCGATGAAAAAGGCGAAGACTCAGCAACTTACCCCGTTTGTCGCCCTGCTCATTCTCCTAATAGCGTACCATACTAGTGACATTGCATCTATTGTATTCTCCCGTACAGTATGTTCTTGTGCATATACGAGTTTGACTCATCAATACTCAATCAAACCCAATGTGTCCAAGTGTTTTGTTGACCCTAGTAGCGATAGATGTCAGAAGGAGTTTGAAATCCGTCACACCTATCGACGACCCACGTTCAGGTTTGATACACGCATTGAAGAAGCAAACCTTAGCGTGACTCGCCGATTTCAATTTAATTGCATTACTGTCAGTTCGACTCGTGCGACTAATAAGGAAAATTTACCTCAAAATTAAAACTTTTGCTGAGCACCCAGAATAGGAAATTACACGCGAATCCTGACGTTAAACGTCTAGGGATTTGTCGGACCCTAGTGGGGGCCACTGGCTAAATAAAGTACCCTTTCGAGAAAGTAGGAAAATCAAGTAAATCCGAATACCTTTTTAATACATTTCCCGGTCTAACGAGGATAGGGAATAGTGGTATGGTCTCGTTGGCCTGAGAGCAGGTGACGGAGCCAACCTTCCTGGGTACCTCAAAGGTAGTACCTCCTAGGCTACGTGCGCAACCCGTCCAGCAGGGTCAGAACTCATCCTGTGAAGCGCTCCTGCGGCTTGCTAAGGTCCGTCATTTCTTGGGACTGACCCGAATGAAAAAGGAAAAATAAAAAATTTTGAACCCAATAGGTACGCCCTTGAGGCTACGATAGCCGGGGTCGTATGGGCATTACGTTTGTGGAAGTGCGTAATGCAGCAGCGTCACGTCGATATTACATATCCTTTCAAAAAAATTAATATTCTGGACTATATTGGGCTTGTGCCGATGTTTCATACTCAAGGTTAGACCGTATAAGTGATTTTCATATAGGGTACAAGGCCGATTTTTTATTTTTGATGACGGAGTCAAAGAATTTGCAGAGCGAGCAATGTTTGAACAGTGGGCAACGATTTTAAATTTGACGGGATAATGCAACCAATTCCTAACGTTAGGTGAATCAGCACCACATAGCGAGTATATATGACTAGTATTAAAGGATTCAATTTGAATTACTTCACGTTTATTTGTAGCAACATCCCTGTACTTTCGAGTTCATGCATATTACATTGCATCCTTTATGTCAAGGATTGAATTGCGATTATGCACACCTCGTGCTACACGACAACCGTCCGCAAATTATCATACCAGACAACTGCAAAATGAATCCGGGTCGTCTGTGTAGAATAAAAATAAAGTGGGCCCTAACACCAAGTTTTTTGGAACTCTGCTAGTTGCATTAATAGGAGATGAAAGTACGAGCACATTGAGAACGGTTGCACACAATGATTTGACCCGTTCATTTATTTAACCTTATATTCCATAAGGAGTAATGTTGGAGCAATCGTTAAAGGCTCTACGAACGTTTCAAAGTTTATTGCGTCTGCCGTTTCGCTAGTCAGTTGTGGTTACAAAGTTGAGAAAATTTAAAGGTTCAAGATCAGTTGTACGACTACGCATAAAGCCAAACTGAGTATTACTGAATATTCCATGCAAATGTCATTATGTAACGTTGTATCAGCTTCCATAACTGCGCACACTTCAAAATTTAGTCTGTTTCAATTAAAAATTTTGTCAGTTTTTTATGTCACATATTATACTGGGTTTTTACGGCAAAGGCACTTGGCAGTGGGGATAGCACTGTGGAGCCCAAAATTTTTTCCACGGGAGATGAAACGTCTTCCCTATTTTTTGCCAGAGCATACCGGAAAATACCAGTGCTCCCAATTTGAAAAAGCCAGGCTGCTGTGTGCTGCCGTCGGTATCCGCAGTTTAGTGATCTGGAAGATGCACGGAAGTAATATGCGTACGCGTACATTTCCCATTTATTTTGTTCGCAATCATCAAATAACGCACTGAACTGGACAGCTTTGTTTTTGGTCTGACTGTGTGCATAAAAGCATGAAGCGTTTTTGTGTCTGAGTATAAGTATCGATAAATGACAATATGAAATCATTTCCAAGTGAACGCGAAAAGTAAGTAAATTATGAAATAGTTCGTGATTTATTGAACGTTAACGCGTTGGCTTATCGCAAATTTAGACCACGTGCACAAACGGATATACAAAATTGTTTTCTGTCATCTGTTTTATGACCTGAGTTGATGTTTTTTGTTTATTAAACTACTTATTTGCTTCAGAGTTACAAACTCAAAAACTTCGCATTTCCTTTCTACAGCCAGAAGACTCACAATTTGACAATTGCCAGTGGGGGTTAGCTAGTTTATCTTTTGCATGCTTTTTTGTGAATGTATTTTATAGAGCCATCGAGGAGCGAAGTCTACGTAGTTTTTATTCAATATAAGCATTAAAAATTATAAAAAGTATTTCGCCTGGTTCTTGCATATCTAATTGGCTTTCCCAAACCGGGGAAGGGCATTTCGGGTCTCCCCTCTGTCTGTGCCCATCAGCCAATGTCGCCCCAAAAATTTGATGCCCCATTTCGATTTTTAGCCCCAAAATGCTTCAACGTTCATTTTTGCAGTTTTCGCAGCCTTTACACCTTTTTCATTTGCCGACACTTTCCGGGACACGTGAAAAGTGGGGGTGATTCAGAACCATGCGGACCGAATATTATAAGAGTGTGCAAGATTGGCTGCGGCGCCATTGGTTCCGATTCAGTTGGGGGCTTCTAAATTTTCTAAATCTAATGTTTCTAATGAAAAACGGTAATAATAAATGGTTCAGAAACATTTCACTGGTGTTTCTGTTGAGGTCAAAGGCAATTTTGATTATTTTAAATTTTTATTAAAAATTTGTTTGCTTCAAAATGGGATTTCATAAAAATATTGTCAGCTTTTTGTGTCAACTTGGCGTCTTTTTATCGGGTCAGAAGCAAAGTAATTAACATAGAGTATTGTACTAGATAAATTTTTGAAGCCACGGTTCAACAAGATACTCCAATGCGCGCCTTGACAAATAAACTTCCACTTTGTTATGAACCAGGCTCTACGCTTCATGTCCATCGTAAACTGTAGAAGCCTTCGTTGGGAGGGCTTGAACCGATACCATTTATTTTTATTAGCGCCCACATCCACAATTTGGTGGAGTCAGCTATTTTTGCTTACAGTTACATCACACTTCGAAATATTACTTTACACAAAATCGTTAGTGGTACTGTTACTGACAGCTATTATCTTACTTATAGATGTTATATCTTATGCGGGAGTAAACTTAAGGTGACCCCACCAACCATCCTGTTTTGTCATAAGCGATATCGAGTCGCAAACCCTTGTTACGCAAAATACGCTGAATTTCATTTGGTTTTTACTAACCTAAAATACGCTGAATTTCATTAGGTTTTTTACTTACCTAAAATTGGCAAAATGAAATCCAAGTGCCAGACATTATACGTACCTAGACGTTAAGCAAATTGATCCTGTAGTTAAGCTATCGGTGTTAGCGAACAAACATGTTAAATTCTAAATCTATATTCGATCTCACAAATCTTCGTAATTTTACTTTTAAATTTCGCTAACACAAAATGGCTAGATTTCATTCGCGAACAGTTTTACGCCTAATTTGAACTGGCCAAACAGCGTTCCGTAACAATATTTATATAAAATAGGATGGTTTGACGGGGTCTTAATTTTACTAGCGTATTACTGCATTGGATTTCAATTCCTGTGGAATTACTACTATTTTGTATGATAAGAAATTTAGTAACAGACATTGAGAACGCTGCGTGGTCAGATATTGTTGCTAACTCAAAATAGCGGAGTATTGTTTTAACTACATGCATCATTTGAAAATTAAATTCATAACGAGGAACACTGGTAGAAGCGGACTTGAACTGTATAGAGCCATTCTTGTCTTAGAAGTATAAGCTGAAAAATGTCAAAATTTTACAATAATATGCTGAACTTATTTATGTCCTCCACGGTGGTAATGAAAGAAAACCCCAATGGGAACTTTATTTTCAATCGATTGTAAAAAAAGCAACCAGTGAGCCCACTAGATTGAAGACACGTTTTCTGCAAACATCGACCAGGAATTTTTGATCAAAATTTACTCGGCATTCCTCTCAAAAGCGTCCGAGATTCCCGTATCTGGTTGTAATTTCAGTTTCTTTTACATAGATATTCTATAAACTATCCAGGAAATGTTGGACACTTTCCAGAATTCTTGTTATGGCGTAATTTTAGATCCATGAACTAGAAGAAACTTACACTGAACACAGCGTTGTGCCGGCCTACAGAATTGCACAAATAGAAAATTTTTATTCCGCGGAAATATAATTTATAAATTTGTCGCGCAGAAACATGGGCGGTTTCAAAAATTTGAACGTTCGCCTCGTAATAAAATCCTGAAAACGCAATTACTCGATTTTTTATTTTAAAGCTTTCGTTTCCTAGTGTTTGAATTTAGCCACTTCCCCTTATGCAGGTCTAGAGGACGAAGAGTTTGGGGCTATAATATTTATGTTATTCTCAAAACGGTTTGCGCATGTCTTTACCGAGTACATATTGTGTTTTCAGGCTTCGTGTATATGGGTGAAACGTCGCATGCATGGTTGGCTGCAACGCAGTATATCGCGCCATTAATGGCTAATTTTGAAATATTGGAGCATTCTGATATCCTTTTTGTAGAGACAGGTTACTTAATTTTATAATGATTATAATAGTTGTCGTTTCTCAGCGAATACATATGAGCCTCTGGGGTCCAAAAATCGATTAGTTTCGGTAAGGAATGATGGGTGGTCAAGGACCTTCGGGAGGACGCCATTCCCTTTATTACGCTGAGGGGTCCAAAAATCGGAAATATGAAATTGGTGTCATATAAGGTAATTTGACCGGCTGAGTCATTTGGGGTGGTAAATTGTGGTAAGGTTCTGGTAACGAGTGATGGGGGATCACGGTACCGTCGAGAGGGCACATATGAGCTTTAATGCTCCAAAAATTAGAAAAATTGAAGTTGGTCTCATTTAAGGTAATTTGACCTACTGAGTTGTTTGGAGTGGTTAATTTTCGTCTCCGAGCTCCGATAAGGTCACCACTCCTTCTATGAGCATCGGGTCCAAAAATGAATAAAAATTTGTTGGTTTCATATAAGGCAATTTGAGCCGCTGAGTCGATTGGTGTGGCTAATTTTCATATTCGTTGTTCCTGTGGTTATGCCACGACTTTCTACATGAGCCTCAGGGGTTCAAAAACGAAAAAAAACTAAGATTTTCTCACATAAGGTAATAAATTTGACTCCCTGACAATCAGAAAATTGAAGTTGGTCTCATTTAAACTAATTTGACCCACTGAGTTGTTTGGAGTGGTTAATTTTCGTCTCCGACCCCCGGTAACGTCACCACTCCTTCTATGAGCCTCGGGTCCAAAAATGAATAAAAATTTATGTTGGTCTCATATAGGGCAATTTGAGCCGCTGAGTCGATTGCTGTGGTTAATTTTCATATTCGTGGTTCCTGTAGTTATGCCACGATTTGTATATGAGACTCAGGGGTTCAAAAACGAAGTTTGTGTGACATAAGATAATTTGACTCCCTGAGTCCATTAGTGTGGTTAATTTTCGTTCCAACGTCTTGGAAAGGACAGGTTTCCCTCGGAAGGGCGCCAAACGGATGTAAAAATCGGAAAAAATGCAGTTAGTCTCAAATAGGGGTTTCATCCGTGGCGTGTCGTTACCTTATCCCGGTTAATTATATTATTTTAGTTTATAGTATCGAATTGTTGGAGCTGTTAGCTACGGCTACCAATTGATTTCGCATTTTACGCTTGGCCGGGTGCTACAGTCACAAGAGCTTTGTAAGGGTGCATGTTTGATTTAATCTGAATAATTTCTATCTATTTAATTTAAAGCAAAAGAACAAATTATGGATATGCAGAAAAATTGATTTGTGATTAAAACGGAGCTAGCGGAGTTTAGTTTCCACTGACGACGCTAATGGAAAATCATGAAAATTTCTTTTTTGTCTGTTTCTATCGCGCATATCTAGCTAATCTTCGGGTAGGTGGATGGATTTGGATGATTTTTTCTTCGATAGTAAAAATGATGATGTGTCCTTTAATCGAACCGGACTAGCTCCAACCCCATTTTCGAGGTCAAAATGTTAAAAAATCATGTGTTAAGGCAAATTTGGCCATTCGGCAGGGAGTACCCGGAATTCCGATTCCGACGAAAATCGTGTTCCGTATGCGGTTTGACAGGCAAAAGGCAAAAACGATACCGGAACCGGAGTTCCGGTTTAAAAATTTTGTATCAAACTTTCCATATTTTTGCTGCATCTGTAGTCCAAAACAGGTATGCACAATGATCAAGTTCCAAGACAACCAAACAAAAGAAAAGATTAACTCAGAAAATTGACCTGTGAAACGTATGTAGGACACATAATTTCACTAGGGATTTTTCATTTTGACCCTGCGGGAGTACGTTATAAAACAAAGTCACGTCGATGCTTGTAGCACCTATTTTACCCATTCAGAAATCTGCAGTGTATATTACAATTAAATTTATCCAATGCGGCAACTGAATATATACTATTTTGAAGTACTTATCTGAAAGCTTGGCTAACAAACTGCGTCAAACACCATCACTGCGCTTGTAAACTTTGTAAACCAGTCCACATTGGAGTACAGTAACCTATGTGCAACGCAGCCAGAAAATGCATTCTTGGTAATGACTATATTTATTGAAACTGTTGCGAGCACTATCACAGTTTGTATCATTTGCAGCATTTTGATCAGAAATCATTATCATGATCTAGTTGAGGGGCACTGGTTAACCAACGCTAGCCTAAACATTCTCTCTAATCACTGACCAGAAAATTATTGTATACTTTCTTTTAGAACCATATAAGCCAATAATTTCAAGTTTCCTAAGGAAATGTAACAAACGTATGGCCAGTAAAGAGCAGCGGTTGGAGACAGAGCGAAACCGTTTAGTCTACGATCCGAGCGTTGGAAGCACATTCAGCTTGACGCAATTTGCGCAAGACCGTATTGTGGAAGGCATTTCATTGCTTTTGCTGTCAAAAAACGACATACTGACCGATAAACTTTATTAGCTTCCTCACTCACTTCAAAGTTCCAGAGAGGCAATAGTCATCGTAATAGTTTTACTACATTTTAAGTCCACTATACCTTTATTTCTTCCAGCATCTGTTTTACTATATATAAGTTTCCAAGACCAGATTCCGGATCCGGTTGAAAAGGATGGTTCCGGTTATTCCCTGCCATGCGGGTACCAGTCTTTCGCGGCTTCGCATCGAAAAATCGGAGTCCTTCCGTGTCAGTTCATCGATAGGTACAACTTTGGCGACCACGACTCTTTGTGGAACCACTTCCTCGCCTCTGTCCGAATATGGCTCGTCGACCCTTTGCCAAAAACATCGATTTTTCAGATTTCGTCGTGTTATTGCTATGCATCAAACACAAAGCCTTTTACTGGGTGATTTCACAAAATTAGCGGTCGTTCCGTTTCACCCTCGCTTGCGAGCTGCTAGTTTATTCGTATTGTCTAGGCTGTCCACAGATACGAAAAGTGGTTGGTGGCATGTTCTTTCCCCAATGGGAATAAATTTTTGCTTAAAATGGTAAATATTTCCGTAATTTTATGTAGCTTTACTGTCCTATATGTCCTTTCAAGCTGTAAAACGACGTTTTAGCATTAGAAATAGTGGTAATTAATGTAAAAAACATTTTGCGTACAAAAACAAATTTTGAAACATAAAAAGGGTGTTTCGGCCGTTAGGGGAAAACGTTTCACGAACATAAAGATCTGGAAAGTGGGGATCCACCCCTCCCCAGCTATGGACAGGCAGAGTAAATACATCGCTGTTTCGAGCCATCTTTATACTCAATGGTGTGTTAATCTACTAGAGATGCTGCATTTTTAATGAGTAGCATCATACAAGCTGTTCTAAATTACGCGAAACAATATCTTTTAAATATTTTGTTTAAGAACAATATGCAGCGGTGGAATGGCGACAAGTATTTTTGCGTGATCAGAAAAGCGGTAGGTATTTCATAATTCAGTCACTCACGGAAGCTTAACCAGAACCAGCGCACAATTAAACGGGATGAATTAGCTGAGTTAATCATATTGTGTTTGTATGCGTTGTTGCTCTGTTTTTTTCTTCGACGTTACTTAAAGTACCGAACAAACGCTCGTCACTGCGCGCCCCTTGGAAGCCAAATCATAGTTCGGTTCCCGGCGCACAGAGTTTTTAAACATTGTACTATACACAAGCTGGCTCTGGCATTGAAAAAGTTAAATCGGCGTTTGTTTTGTTGAAATGAAGTGAGCGCAGTTTCCACTGAGGCGCTACGGTTTTTTACTTTTGCTGTCATTCGTAACTCATATAGGGACGGACTGTATTTCGAGATTTTTTATTCGATGGTAAAAGTGATAGCGATATGCCCTTTGGTTGAAGGCGAACAGCTCTAAACACATCATCCTGGCCAAAACACCAAAGAATAGGTTTTTAAGGAGTAGTTGCTAAATCTGGCCATACGGGTACCAGTGTCACATCTGGCCACAGAGGCCAGATCATAGTTCGGTTCCCGGCGCACAGAGTTTTTAAACATTGTACTATACACAAGCTGGCTCTGGCATTGAAAAAGTTAAATCGGCGTTTGTTTTGTTGAAATGAAGTGAGCGCAGTTTCCACTGAGGCGCTACGGTTTTTTACTTTTGCTGTCATTCGAAACACATATAGGGACGGACTGTATTTCGAGATTTTTTATTCGATGGTAAAAGTGATAGCGATATGCCCTTTGGTTGAAGGCGAACAGCTCTAAACACATCATCCTGGCCAAAACACCAAAGAATAGGTTTTTAAGGAGTAGTTGCTAAATCTGGCCATACGGGTACCAGTGTCACATCTGGCCACAGAGGCTTCGCGTCGAAAAATGGATCACCACAGGATCAGCTAAAACACAACTTTGCTGACTACGACTTTTTGCGGGAGCATTCCCTGGCGCGAATATAGTTCGTTGATCCTTTGCCAGAAATAGCGATTTTTCAAATTTCGCCGTGTTGTTGCTTGCTTTTACCTTACAATGAGCGACTGTTATGTTACCAAACCGAATGGAATGGTTTTGCTATCTATTAGTCTGACTTGACTTTTTCACATAGTTTCAAAGGTTTTATGGCACACAAACTTGATTTCCAAAATGTAGCGTGTTTTCGTTTGGCTGATTATGTATTGTGTGCAGGACATCAAGAATGGTCTATATAAGTAAAGTATTCATTAATACAATGATTTGGTCATCTGGAATCCAGCATGCATATCTCATGGGTTTAAGCTCAATGGACTCGATTTCCAGGATAGGTCTGTCTTCAGTTTTCTGGTTACGTATTGTGTACAGGTCATAAAAAATTGTCTTTATAAGTCGGCAGGCCGAATATGATGGTTTGATTATCTAGAGTCTAGCACAAGTATCTTATGCCTTTTGAGACGTGTTCATGGTAAACGAACCCTATTTCCAGAAAATAGTCAGTATGCCGTAGTTTGGTACATGGCATCAAAAATAGTCTATATAGATGTGTTTTGCTATGCTGAATACAATTTGGTTATCTAGACTTCAGCACGCATATTATATGACTTTTCATGTGTTTTCAATGGGTTTACGGTCAGTGAAATCGATTTTTATAGTCTGTCTTCAGTTGTTTGGTTATGTATTGCGTGCAGGTCATCAAAAATATTATATATAGGTTTTCGGCAGGCTGAATACGATGGTCTGGTTATCTGGAGACCAGCACAAATACCTGATGAATTGTCAGTAATGTTCGGTAGGTTTAGGGCCTACCGGGTATTAGAATTTTCAATGGGCGCAGGTTCAGGAGATTTTGGAGTTGTGTATACATCAAACCAGCGTGTTACTGGTGATTAAGCACAATGATAACTTAAAAATGAAACCATGATAGCTCCATTTCACCCTCATTTCCGAGATACTAGTGATATTTATATGTTAGAAACAGTTAAGGTAGCTCAATCACAGAGCTATCTGCGGAAAATAAGAGATTTATAATATCTATACAAATGTATGATTATACTAAATGTGCATTACAGTTTTGTTACAGTTAAGGTGTGCATACCTCGCATGGTCACCTAACTGTAATTTTTATACGAACAAAGTTGTTTAAATTTTACAGTGAGTAAATTATTCATTATGCACAGTGTCATGCATATTTTTCAAGTTAGAAGTGTTAAACGTCCGTACCAATATTGTCACGGACGTTCGGATGTTCGATACTAAACATGCCGCTCCGAGCCCTCCCCCCGCTCTAGGCTTTTTATTTTTTCAACATGTAAAGCCGTTAGGGATCATTGGCAGAATGCTCGCCTCGGCGGCCCCAGAACATACGTTAAAATTCATGGAACCATGTTTTTCGTCAAAATGTTGTAATCGTGGCATTAGGTGTCGTAAACACGGTTCGGTTTTGGGTATGATCGAAGGTCAGATAGGAGCTGTTGCCTCATTTCTCGTTCCCGACCGCACAATTCCCACATTAATTCCATTAATCGAGTAAGGTACTAAAATAGTAACCGACAGTTTCCAAACCTATATCAATGGCCTGCGTCGTCACCTACATCGTCATCAACCATATTATACGCAAGTCAACCACCATAATCGCCAATTCGTCGTGCACAAGGCGAAACTGCTCACTCACAAAACATCAACGGACGACCGATAGTCAAACAGGGCGATGCTTTTGCATTTATCCTTCCCGTCCGCACAATTCCCACATTAATTCGTTTGACCTGACAATAATTTTCAAACATACATACAAGGTCTGCGCCGTGTACCTCGTCCTAAACCATATACGCATGCAACAGTCAACAACCATATTCCATCCGCAATCCGCAAGACGAAACTGTTCACCCACAAAACATCAACGGATTGTAGGGAGTCTTGAGGAATTTTCTAAACAAACGTCATGCTATCAACGCCAAATTATTTCAACCAATAATTTCATAATTTCTATAGCGACGCCACTTCGCTTGCAATTTGCTTATAACGTCTAATAATGTGTTTCATTCGTAATACTTCTTTACCATGGAGTAACCGGAATTCCGGTTCCGGCGAAAATCGTGTTCCAGATGTAGTTACGGCAAAGGGTAAAAACCATACCGGAACCGGAATTCCGGTTTAAAATTTTTTGTAAGAAATTTTCCACATTTTGCTTTATCTTTCGTCCAAACATTATCTAATACATACACAATGATCAAATTCCAATACTACCAAGCAAAAGAAAAGATTAACTCAGCAATTTGCAGTGTGAAACTTAAGTAGGACACATAATTTCAGCAGGAATTTTTATGTTAACCTGCAGGAGTTTGTTAACAAAACAAAGCCAGGTCGATGCTTGTAGCAGCTATTTTACACCTTCAGAAGTCTGCGAAGTATGGATTTAAACCGATCCAACTCGGTAACAGAGTATGGATTATGTAGAAGTACTAAGCTGTAAGCTTGGCTAACATAAATTGCGTCAAGCACAAGCCAGTGCGCTTGCAAACTTTGTAATTCAGTCTACATTTAAGTAAAGTAACGTTGTCTGAAACGCAGCCAGAAACTGCGTCTTTGGCAATGAACTGTATTCGTTGAAACTGTGCAAGAAATATAACAGTTGTCTGATTTATAGCATTGTGATTAGAACGTTATGGTCATTATCATCTAACAGACGGACACTGGCTGCCCAACGCTAGCCTAAACAGTGTCTCTGGCCACTGAGCAGAAAATTATAGTATATATTTTTTATCTTAGAACCATATAAACCAATAATGTCAAGTTTCCTATAGAATAACATGTAATAAACTATGTGTAAAGGAAGGCGACTGGAAGCAGAGCGAAAGTGTTTCTTCTACAGAGCGAAAGTGTTATGCGTTATAAGCACATTCATTTTGACACAATATACGCAAGGGTGTATTGTGGAAAGCATTTTTTGCTCCGGGTGTCCAAAACCCGACATATCGATCAATAAATAAACATTATAAGCTTCCTCATTCTCTTTAAAGTTTCAAAATGGCAATAATGCCACCGCAATACATTAAGTTTAATGTAAAAGTTATATTTAACACATGTTAAATCCACTATACCTGCATTATTTCCTTTATCTGTTTTACTATGTATAGGTTTCGAAGACGTACTTCCGGATCCGGTTTAAATGAACGTTCCGGTTGCTGGTTCCGGTTATTCCGTTTTCTTTACATGTATTTTTTCAAATTCGTACCCTTTGCAGTTATGGGTGAAAGTCCAGTCGATTCTGCACACAATAATAAACACCTCATTAATATCGCACTACCGGTTCCAAATTTATGCTTATTTGAACAAAATTACCCAAAGCTGGAAATTGCATATGAAAGTTATTTCACATTTTTATTTTACAATTTCTCATATCTCAGCAACCTTTAAATAGATTCTGATCATTCACCTTTCATAACAAAGCCCTATCGACTGCCTTGTACACAGCCCTACGAAAAATGTGTGGAAGGGCACTTCGGATTGCATCCTTGTTCATTCTCGGGGGAAATTTCAAACTGGGGAACAAATTTTGCTTAAATATTCTAGATATTTTAACATTTTCATGTAGTTTTACTGTCGTGCATGTATTTTCAAGGTTTAACCCGACGTTTTAGCATTATAAATAGTGGTAATTAATGTTAAAAACATTTCAAAGACATAAATTTTTTAGACATAAAAACCTTGGTAATTGAACATGGGTGTTTCTGCCGAATAGGGGGGGGCGGACAAGGTTAAAATGTCACCAATGTGGGTGGTTTGGAAAGTGTGATTCCCTTACCCTGCACTTTGGACAGGCCAAATTGATTCAACGGCCTTCAGTCCACAGTGAAATCAAACTACCCCCTCGCGAGTTATCTCACTGAATAAAATTGCTCATTTTTGGCGAAGTCACTTTTGACATTTTCTCATTTTCAGCAGGGTTTACGACCCAGATATGGTTGTACGGCTTCCCATGCTCATTGCAAAGAGCGCTCAAGATATGTCCATATGGGTAAGGTGTTAGAGAATCCAAATAGGCGAAATGCCGAAAAAAGCAAAAGCGAGCTATACCTATACCAAATCTCCAACTAAAATCAACGATAATGAGTAGCATCTCAGGTATCACTAAAATAAACAGTTGATCGCCAGTGCAGGGCCTTTGAGCCGGGGGTACATCCGTTTTGCCGGGGGGCAGCCAAAACTGCCGAGGCCCCGCATCCCCCACTTTGGACTGGCCAGATCACATAAAAAATATACATTAAAATATTGACCAAATCTGCGCACTGATCTATTCTCTCGCATTGTTGGATATTTATTACATTTATTATCTCGCATTGTTGGATATTTATTACATTTACGGATAGAAATAAATGGAAATAGTCGATAGAAAAGAGTGTGATGGTCGACTACTTTGAAGAGCGTGACAGCATTCAGCAGTTCTGTATAACCGACCGCGGCACCGTCACGGTCGTTTTTACCCTTACTTGCAACTGGGGTTTTTGGGTCCGCGATTGGGCCAGCTCCACAAATTTATAATCAAAAAGTTTGACCCAGTAAGATTTTGATTTAAATCAAAGTATTTTGTCAAAAGTTTTCTTCAATGTAAGTTACCTAAGTACAGTAATCATTTCCTGCATAATTTTCCTCAATTTTATAATTTAGCTCATAATCATTGAAATTTATCGTGTGCCTTCAGCGCATATTGCTAACTTATAATCAATATATGCACGAGGTCCGAGATCTTGAGTTGGGCTGCATGGTCTTGTAAAAAGGTGGTTGGTGCTTCGCGCGCCAAGGGCGTTCGATGCCTCAGTGGCATAATACGCACTTATACTTATAATGGTGACAATTTATTTGTGTATATTTACAACCATTTTCGCTGCCCCAGACATAGTAATGTTCAGAGTCAGGGAAATCGTAGTCGGGCATAGTCTCGTCCGCTGGTCATTTTGAAAAACCATGCTTCCCAAGCTTATGATCCACATCGTGGGTGATAATGACTACCTCACCCAAGTTCTTAAGACTACTGAATTTGGGCCTCCATGTTTCCGAAACGCCAAAGACCAAACATGTCCCAGGTCAATGTGCTTGAACCACCAAATCTGTATCGCGTTCATGTTCTTGGACCACCTACTTCAGACCTCGCAAGTTTCTTCAACCGCCAAATAGCACCACATTGATGTTCTTGACCGCTAAATTACACCACATTGATGTTCTTCACCACTAAATTGTACCACACTCGTGTTCTTGGCGACGAAGTGCAAACCTTCATGCTCCTCGCTGTTCCTAAGTTTATTTGCTAAATTTTCGCCTTGTTTGGCCAATATGCTGGTTTCGTTATTCTATGTATTTGCATTGCAATTCCGTACACGACTGTGCTTAGAATTATATTGCGGTAGAGTTGAGTTTTTTAAATCATTCTCTGTTATGATATTGTTGCCTGGAAAGAGTGCGTTATTGTACCCAATCTCTGTAGTATTGTTCATAACGATTTCTAATTTTATTATTGCAGCGGGAAACTTTACATTCCTTGTTAAACTGCAGAGAGACGGCGACATTTATTTTTTGTACAAGAATGTAAGTTTGTCTACGGTGTTCATTTCATTTACAAGTAGTTGAATATTACGCTATTTTGTCTTATATATGACGCAAGTAACCGGAATTCCAGTTCCTGTTGTGGTTCCGGCAAAATGTAAAAACCATACCGGAAGCGGAATTCCAGTTTAAAATTGTCCATATATTTTGCTTCATCTGTGGTCCTACCATACATTATATGTATGCAATGATCAAGTTCGAACACAACCAAACAAAAGAAAACACTAATTCAGCAAACTACATTGTGAAACGTAAGTAGTACAATTTCAGTAAGAATTTTTCATCTTTACTGTTAACAAAACAAATCTAAGTCGATGTTTGTATCAACTTACCCATTCAGAAATCTGCGATATATATTAGAATTAAGGGAGGCGATTAAAGAGAGCTCAAAATTGTCTAGTCTACGCTCCATGCATTACAAGAACAGTTCTTGAGAGCCCAAAAACCGACATTTCTATCGATAAACTAGGATCTTCACGACATGCCAAGTGTATGAATGAGGAGAAATGAGAATCTGTAACGTTAACATACAGTGGAACAACTCATTAAAAATATATTCCTGTTACGAACCAAAGATGTAATTCATTAAAAATATTTATTAATCTGCTGTTCAATAAGGCATATATGCAGCAAAACTGATAGTCAGATATCTAATACGCACCCTACGACGGGTAACTCTACATCAGAACTGCTTACGAATCGTGAACAACATAAATATCTATGTATATATAAGAACCATAACAAAAGCACAGTAGCACAGAAAACATAAATAATTTGCTACAGATCGCATGACACAAGATTTGAAATCAGCACCCACGAAAACCCATATGAACTTATTTTGAGCCATAAATCTACTAATATACCGTTAGAAGTGGTAATATCACAAATGACTATATATGATGTTGGTCCCACCTTTGGCCTCAAATACCAATTGACCCAGGGGTCCTATGTTGGCACCATGCAAATAGCTACACCTCGACAAAGTTTGACCAAAATTTTGGAAATTTGCCCATTTGCTAAAGTATCCCATGCTCCTTAGGTACCCGATCAAAACAATTTATATAGCCATAAATAAAGCTTCATAGGACACATATTTCGATATCAAAGCGATTCAAATCGGCTCAAAGGTTGCCGAGTTATGAGCAAAAATGGCCCATTTTAGCCATGTATCCTGGGTACCTCCGTTTGACACCCTGTGGTGGGACTTGGGTGGGTCGGATCGGAATAAAACCTCCAAAACGCACATATAGAATATTGTAGCTTTCATAAGAGCCCTCACACGTCCATATAGGTTTATGTCGAGATAACGAAGTCCTGTTTACAGAGAAAAAATAAACGGACGCCCATCTTTTTCACCATAGTGCGGTCTAGTGGGAATTCTTCGATTCCGAAGCTAGCGCTTCTCCATCTCCGAATTCAATAAATATTTTAGTTTCGTCAGGTTTTTCAAAGTCGCATAGATGCAATAATGCCATCGCAATACATTGTGTTTAATGATTTTAAATCCACAGTGCCTTCCTTTCAACCTTCTTATATGTTTTCCTGGAGAAGTTTCGAAGACGAGGTTCCGGATCCGGTTTAAATGGACGGTTCCGGTTATTCCCTGCTGAAAACATAATACTATCGGAATTAAAGCTTAAGATTTATGAAACATGATATATTCACTTTTTTGTACAGATCAATATCGTGCCGTTTTAAGGTGTATCTAACAGAAGCTATTATTGGTCACATTGTGACACAAAACATCAGTTTTCTATTAATATTTCAAAGATGGGGAGGTATTCTGACAGCAACTATGTTATGCTGGTGGGTCTTTATTCTAAACTGGGTGTAAAACGTTGAACAAAATCGTTTAATGTATAGTTATTATGAAAAGTGGCTTCATGACTAAGATCTATTCAGTACTAAAATATTTTACGTTTTGGAATAATGTTTGCGGACAAAACTTCACCTCTTGCATGGTATGCTAGGTATATATTATGAAATAAAATCAAGCTTGTATGCTATGGTTTTAAGCTATATTGATCCCATTATTCAGAAAGGAGGAAGCAATTTTCGTATTAATAAAAATGTTTTCGTTGAGCGATTTTCCTTTTCGTTTTGTAGATATAAAAACCTTAGCTAATATAGTGGATAAAGTGGTTGCCCCATATACAATTAGCACACTGTATCTTTTCGTTCTCGGAATCATTTTTTCAAAAGGCATGGGCGTCAAAAACGATTTAACATAGTGCTTTGCTATAAGTTTTAAATGAAATTTTCATGTTGTTGACACCAGTGCTGTTTTAGTTGCATTAATAACACTATAATGTTGACATTATAACTGCATTACCAAGACAATACATTTTTCTTCAAGTGTTAAAATAACACAGAAAACAACGTCCCATAAATATATGATCTTAACCAAATTGCGTCTTGCTACAACGAAAAAAAATGTGCACTGAATTCGTATGTATTCGATTATGTGAATTTGTTATTTGATGTATGGACATTTTCATGAATGCATTGAACTACGTGGACTTTTCATTTTATGTGCAGGCGTTTCCAAAAACATAGGCATAGCGAGGGTACTTTTAGTGTGTAGTTTACGTTTTTCAGCATAGAGCATCTTGACATAATTGATGTAGAGTATCTTCACCTAACTGATGATAACAATGTTTATGTTTTACTTTCCGGTGTTTTTTTAGTTTCTAGACAATAATTACGAAAGCATTAACTTGTTTAAATGCTTTATGACTTCGTATTTATGTGTATGCTGAAGTACTATTTTGTTACATGCACATTCAAATATATGCGTAAATATACTCGCATTATGTCATGATCTGTTTACGTTATAACAGTATTTTTTAATATTAGGCATTTTAAAAATTAGTTCACGTTGTCTAGTTGAAGTTAGTTGTTGCAGTCGACGTTAGTTCGATTGTCACTTCGGCAGACAAATTGTTGTAAAACATAGTAACGTAATGTGTACATGCAGAGTAAAGTCTGACATTTTAAGAGCGATTATCGACTTATTGCGTCTGTAGCAATAATAATTGCTGTGTCGACCGATTTAAATTGTTTATTTAGGTAAAAGAAATAAATAACAGAAAGACAACAAAAAGTAGTAATGTATGTAATATTCCATTGGGTGTATTATGTTGAGGTGTGATACTGGTTTAAATGTACAATTTGGCATTTATCGCAATAGTTATTATGTGTGCACCGAGAGGGTAAAGTAAGCGAAAGTTGATGTTTTCTTACACTCTTCAGTAGATGCACATCAATCCAAAAAGTATGTCGCGGTACCGAAATTATTATATACTTGAATGTTCCTGTTATAGTTTTTACATTGAATGCATTTTAGTTGAAACGGAGCGAATGCAGACTCCTGACCTGAGTGTCGCGCGTAACTCCTTGCTGGGATGATGGATTTTTTTATTTCGCGCATAATAAATTTAATAAAATATTGTGCACTCAGCGTTTTGGTTTGTGCTGCTCCGATCACATCACCGACGCCTAATGGACATTGTTATTTTAATGAATATCCAGAAAGTTTGCGTTATATGCATTACAGAAGCGTCGAGTTAATAGTGAGACCGTCCAGATTATTTTCTCATCAACGTAACATCTTTGCTAAACAAGACATTTTATCCGATGTCAACTGTTGTCGTGGTTTTAGCTAGAGTTATAAAATATCCAAGACCAAATTTTTAAAATTTTTACAACTTAGTTTCTAGATGCTTAAGTGAATTACGGAAGGTGCTGAACTCGTTGTTTTATGAATATAATGCTTATTCGTTGCATCCCTTAGTAATGGTTAGAGTTGCAGCCGGGTCCGGGTATTCCGGGTATTTTTCGAAGAAAAATCCGGGTCCGGGTCCGGGTATTTACCTCCAACAAATTCCGGGTCCGGGTATTCTTCCAAAGAAAATTCCGGGTCCGGGTCCGGGAATTGTAAAAATACCCGGACCAAAGTTCAACAGTGTTGCTGTTGCCATATATACGCATTGAGCAAGGGCGTTGGATCATGTAAAGCGTTGAAATGAAACAGCATTCGTTTCTTGATATTGCGTTTATACCTGATCGCGTTCGTTAGCGTGTAGCAATAATTGCGTTCTTTTGTGCAAAAAGCTAAGGTCAAAAATAAGGTGGTTAGGGCTGGCAATCGACTCCGAATGTTTTGTACCTAAGTACTATATATACGACGTATAGCACGAGAGTAACAACGCATGGTTTAGAAACCGAGACTGAAAAACCTTGTGACAGTTCGTACGTTGTTAACGCCTTGCAAAGATATGTAAACAAGCGAGTATATTTCTATTTTAGAAGCGAGCCTAGGAATTTCAGTATTCTCGCCTCTAGTAGGTGCGCATCTTCTCCATTGTTTCGACATTATGGCCCTGGCTATTTACCCCCTTACAATTTTTATTCTCTCGTCAACTTCTGGGTATTCCGGGTATTTTTGTTTCAAAATTCCGGGTCCGGGTATTTGCCTCCAACAAATTCCGGCTCCGGGTATTTCTTTCCAAAAATTCCGGGTCCGGGTATTTCTTTCCAAAAATTCCGGGTCCGGGTCCGGGTATTAATTTTTAACTTTTGCAACTCTAGTAATGGTTAGTTTTTTTGCATTTCAACATAATGAAAGCCTATTTTTCAAAACCACAGCTCCGTTAGCCCATTATATTTACAAGTTACTCTGTGTATTTCTGCAGCTCGGATTTCTGCAGTATTTTTTTGTGCAAATCTCTGCCAGGCCCTTGCTATATTTGGCCACTGCAGTATCATACTAGTTGAATGACCGCAGATTTTGAGCGAGCGAGTTCGAGATTTCGAAGCTATTTAGATTAATAGTATTTCGAGAGAGTCGCGGCGAGCGAGCGACAGTCCTTTTTGGCTAAATGACGCTAAGGCATCAAGTGAGCATGAGTGCCTACTTGCTTTCCCCGAACTGCCTCGAAAGTACAGGGCAACCTAAGTGGGAGGGGCAAGAATTTCGAACATTTCAAACTGGGGGATTGAAAAATGCGGAATTCGTACAAATATATATTTCGCAGTAAGTATCTAATTATTAATGCACATTATGTAGCGAAACAATAATATTAACTGACATCAATTTTAGTGGTTTAAGCCCTTTAGAATAAAAATTTAGGGTTTTTGCGGTTTTTAAAAAGTACTGACACATTTTTTCACCACAAAGCGAAACTGGCGGCTCACATTTTGGTCGAGCTAAAAAAGTATATATGTTGGCATTGGCTGATATAGGGAAGCTAAAAAACTTGACAGGGGGCAGGGAGGCCGAAATACGTATCACATCCTCCGTGGAAAGCTAGGCTAGCCCTAGGAAAATGATAGTGGTAAAATCGTTGATAAACCTTTTGCGTCTTTAATCTCACTGCATTCATCACATTCCACACCAAGGCATTGGTTGCTCTAACACCGGTATAATTTACTCCAGATTATCTTGTTCCCCTTGGAAGCATGGACGAGCCAACCAGCCTATGACTAGCCGTTGCATTATATGTAAGAAGATAGAGTTCTCTATACCAGCTCACATCCTTCACTCCAATTTGGCGGAAAATTCTAGCAGTCTAGTCGTATTGTCTATGAATAATATCCCCATATCAGTCAAATAATGCTCGCTGCATGCTGAAATTTTTCGTGGTAAACTATCTAACAACAGCAAGATTTAGTCGCGATAACTTTGTGCTAAAAATTTTATGCTATATATTTTGTTATATTTTTTATGCTTTCGAAGGGGGTAGGGGTTGGATAGGAAATTTCTCATGACGGCTATCTGAATTAAAAACGGGACGGGATTCGTTATGCAAGATTGTGTGGTCAAGGGTGTGGCCAGTAATATGCCGGTTGAGATCCCCGGATGGCGCGCGTCCTTAATTTTCGTGACCAATGCTCGTGCCCTATGTGTTGCGTTGCGGCACGGTGCTGCTCTAATCACCCGCATTTTAAATAGATGGCAAAGACGTGACAAGAATATTTTATTATAAAACGCGATAAAAGATGAAGGCACACAATATTAGCACCAGTAGATTTGTGTTACGGTAGGATTCCGTAGTACCCTTATAAGCTATATTAAGCTGAGACTCCACCGGTAACTTTTGCAGTTTCTAATTTAGATTTAGCTATGACTCGGCCACAGAAAGAGGGAGTTTGTGCAATCTCATGTTGGTTATTTTTCTTTAGAAATTTTCTGGAAAATACGCAATGCAATTTAAAAATCTCTTTGATATCTGAATTTTCAAGATATAAGGTAAAATTTTTTGTTCAAACTACGATATATTCCTCAAACATCTTGCGGCAGATTTAGAAATATTTCCTGGTACGTACTTTAAGATATTTTAACACAAAGTGTAGAATTATTTAACCCTTTAATTCATGTGTGTAGTTGGTCTGGTGCAACGTTTGGCTGCGTGTTGTTATTCGCTCGCGTTGTGAGGAGCATTAAGGATTTGTTGGACACCGTCGTTTTAGCTCAGCGTCTAGCTAGCGCAACTCAAACGACTCGGGTCCGGCAGCAGTTTGGTCAACGATAGTCAAAATGCAAATTAATTTATTCACGAAGCAATGGGGTGTGTTTATCAAAACAGGACAAGCGTGGATACAACACGATAGGTCAACTTGAGATAAAGCCGTGAGCACGTATTACCATGACAGGGCACTGTAGGTTTTTCTTATTTAAAACTAGTATTGTAAATCTCAGCCTGCAAAACCTAGCGTCGAGTTCAGAAATATAGATAACCAACAAATCAACTGACATTAGAAATACTAGAAATCTGCGCCTCTCACAAAATGCCAAACTTCGACATTTTCCCTTATAACTACGTAGATCACGAATTTTGACATATTAAAATCGATACAGATCAAAGTTCTTAACTAAATGCGGTATATAGCTTAGCTTCTGTGGTTGCGTGATCAAAGGCTGCTATGCTATAGCTACCTTCACCTTCTCTGGTGAAGTTCCTACCTACTTAATACCAATCGGACAAAATGTGAAATTCAGTGATTTGGATGAAGAACTTCCAAAAAAACTCAAGATCTCTAGTTGCGACCAGAAATAACTGCAATTGAAAACGTTCGCAATTTCAGTTAATTGAAGAGTTTGATAGATTTTTTGCAGGTATGTCTCGCTGTGACTGTATACAGTTTTACGATGTATTTTGGGTTTCATCTAACCAGGAACCCGAGACGATCACTTGAGGTGCCTTCGTCTCTTTGAGTTACGAAAATATAATGTACACTAAAACTGATTGCCTAAAGCCAAAATATATGGATATAATGACAAAGAAATGTTTCCCAGGAAATCATATTACAACATATCCGTAAACATTGACATCGCGGCAATGCCGAATCACGAGGCTGACGTTCTCTGCGAGTAAAATTTTGCAAATGGCGTCGGAATGCAATGTTAATGTATCTGGATTACCCTGACGTCGCGAATAATATAGCGATATCCTTGCCCATCACTATTCCTCATGTTTCCGTTATGCTAACAAACACATTTCGAAATATTTTCAGAATGGCGAGCCTAACATGACTGATGTATAACATATAACACATATTTATTTGTTGATATTGTTTTGGTTTTATTACGACAGATTCCGATCGAGATTCAAGCGATCGCCGATCAAAGTCATCCAGTGAAGATTGGCGTGTCTGATGCTTTTATTCGCGAACACAAATTGATAAGTACGTGATTGGTCGTAATTATACTTCTAAACTCTCATATAGATTAGACTTTAAAATGAAAAGGTATGCAGCACAAACAATGTACGACAGATGTGAGTAGTCAGCTCCTGCAACTCGTCGAATTTTTTACTGTGGTGGTAGAAAACACTAAAATTTTTCATTTCAAAATATGAAGAATTGAGGATAAACACATGCTTAAAGTTTTGTTACAGTGATACTCTGTATCTCCATCATTGAACTGGGGGACCTCCGCCCAGGTATTATCAATTTTTTACCGCTTCCGAAATTTGCGGACTCCTTATCAGGTATATATAGTAGTTTTGATTGTTTGGGAAAGCCAGAGTAGTGAACTTATTTTTGTAGACATTATCTCAAGGACTGATTAAAATTTTGTCCGGAGAACATAGTGCTAACTTTATTGATAGACTGTGCTATGTGGAAATCATCATTTGAAGGATACTGTAGTCTTTTCGCTTGTCGGTGCTGTAATTTTTATGGGGCTACGCATCTGCATAAGGGAAACGCGTGAAAATAGGTTTCGCTGTGAGAATCACGGTTTAAAACCCGAAATTGGATATGGCTTCAAATTAAAATCGTCACATTTACTATTATTTTCAAAATTTTAGGAAAACTTTGAATTATCTTTTCGATTTACTAGATGCTGTGCTAAAACCGTTTGGTTTGGCCCTGTTGCTTTTAATTATTTTCCAGCCAGTTTCAGGTTTTTTGATCAAAAACATGTTCTTTTGAACACAATTTCTTATAAATGAACACCAAGTTTTAAAAATGACCACTTAAATGAACAGGAACAATTCTAACCAAAACCATCGTTCGAAACAGAGTTTTGTTTGCAATATTTATGATTCACAATGTTCATAAACTATTATTCATATGTATATATAAAACGGTACACCAGACACTTACGTTATGTAATATAGCTTAAGTAATGCACCCCCATGTACCTATAATGCTAGTTTGTTTACGTGTAAGAGCATATTTAAGCGATCATATCTAGTTGTAAAATAGACCAGTCATGTTTAAAAATGAACACTCACGATTATAAATGACCAAATTTTTGACCAGCGCAATTTTTGAAAAAAAACTCTGGCGAGATCAAACCATGACTAATATTTATATCAAACAAAGAGCATAACTAATATACTCAATAGAAATCGTTTATTCATAGCTGAACTTTAAAAAAATTGCTATATAATAAATGTTTTGATAAATTCAACAGTATCCACTTGTCAAAAAATCGACGTATACATGGCAAAAATATGACCTAAATAGAGCAACTCCAAAGCCATATAACAACGAAATATGCACAAACATTGGTCGACAATATTGGTTTTGGCAATCTTTTTTGTAGTTTTCGACGACCTTATAAAAATTCGCAGTCTAGCTAGTAGTGGTAATTTGCTACCAGTCGCAGGCTAGCTGGTAGTGTAATTTGCAGACGTTAAGCGCCGTACTTCAATTTTTTGTTGGTTCAATGGGTGCAACAGTAATAAAGTCCCAGAAATAAGGATAGCTACACCAGTACGGCAGGTGTGAGTGAGATGCTACTCTACATTTAAACGCAAACCAAATTAAAGAAATGTTTGTTCTAGCGATATATGCAGTCTAACACTAGTAAATAACGGAGTAAGTATTGCTGATATATTACATTACGGCATAGTGCGGGAATTTACCTAGGAAATGTTTGAAATTTATCTGAAAGGTATGAAAAATGAAATTTGCTAACCAGATTGCGCAGACACCCCGAACTTGTCTTACGTTTTGTACTTCAGTATTTGTAATATAGTGCTAGGTTTAGAATTACACCTTGAACGATGAAGACTTCGATTATCGTTGTGTTATCAAAATTTATTCCAGTTGCTAGTATTGTATTATTTGAAACGCATAGAACCTCTGCAAATATTATTTCTCTTGTGCAGCATTTTTTAAAGAATAAAATATTCACAAAATGCACTGCATAAGGAAAAGATTATATGGAAATTTTATTTATAATTTTATCGTGTGTGGCTTTGTTTTAGAGCGCGCATTGTTATTGTGGAGCTTGAGAAATTTTTTCAGGCGTATTTTATTAATATTATAGGCTACTATGATCCTCATTAATGCCCATGTATTAGCTTTATCGCTAAGATTTACAAGATTAGACTAACACTGTTTCATTATAATGTATTTCAGAAGGTATGGCAGGATATTTTGATTCACTGTGAGTTATTTTAATTACGTACGGGGTTATTCTGCTTGCTGAAACTGTTCAATATTTAGAAGCACTTAGAACTGTGCCTTCAGGCATTGTATCTTTTGTTTAATATGTGGCAACTACTGCAGTTGTTCCCGCTAAGACTTAAAATTTGAAGTATTTGGATTTGGGATGCTCTATATCCGATCTGCTTCAACTGAGTCGGTTAAAATCAGAGAGATCGTTTAAGATGAATTTGGCTTTTAAAGCCTTGTGCACGGCGTGTTTCAGAATATTGCTAATACTTGACGTTTCGCTTGCGAAATGGATGAAGCTTGTTGTAATAGGTCGTGATATCATATGGTTTTGTTTCAATTTGAGAATTTGAGAACAGAACACATGCCTCTGCTCACAATGCACATGGAGTCCAAGCGATTTTTAGCGCCAAATTTGGCCCAACTGATTCAATAACGGTTTTAAATTTTAAAACCACTTCTGTTCCGCTAATCGAGGAAGATTGCAAGTTTGTCAGGTAAAAAGTTTTAACACATGGCTTATAATTTACGGCTGTATCCAAAATTTATAATTAGCTGTTTGTGTTCTTAATTCCGATAGGTCCAGCTACGCAGAAAGTTTGTTACTGAATAAGCAAAATCGTCCAACTTTGGTTCTTGAATGTAAAACGTGTACTGCTTCCGGATCACATCTTTTTTCTGGACGGCTAGAATGCGTAGTATAGTTAGCTTATTTGCAATTAAATGTGTATTCATTGCGTTGTTTTTCCTGTCTGAGGGATAAATAATGCTCTTCAGTGCCCCACAGTTATGTACTCTGCGTAACTCATATGACTCGGCATTATGTTTGTCGTTTATCTTGTAGAATGCACTCAGAATCCAAAAAAATTATCTCAGACAAATCCCTGGTTCTTATCAATAGTGGTATCTTGACAAACGTATGACGACTTTGCTATCAGATAAACCGCGCCGAAATGACTGATAGTGAACAGTTTCAGTCTTGATCCTTTGCATTACATGTTTGAGGGTGCGACCTAACAACGTATCTTTCATACAAGGCCCCGAGTTTTGCATACCTGAGCGATACGGCGGCTATATTTTGAATAGACAATGGACATTTTTGTTGATACCTTCGGAGTTCCGGCGCGCCTCTAACAATGAGGATGTTTCCGAGTCGAGGTCAATTCTGAGCCCGAGTTAGGAGGGGGGCAAATATTTTATATATTAATGTAATAGTTATACTATTTACATATTTAATATGTCTTTTTATATGTATGGCTACATCAATATTTTTGCATTCTAGTACTGAAATTCCGGCCACTCCACAGGACCAAAATTTTATCGGGGGGTGGGGCATTGAGCTGTCTCCCAGCACTGCCTGGGCGAGGGCGAAAGCACACGGGGAACTTCTCCCAGGTTACTTGCGAGAAAACTGTACCCCCAGGTCAACGGGGGTACACAGTTGCATTTTTTTGTGTTTTTTTATTTACAGCATGTTTATCGATGTTTTTGTTGCATATTTGTTATTTAAATACTGAAAATGTTTATTGTAGCTCCGCTTGATTTTATTTAGGGTGTTATCACAAATAGTCAAAATATAAGGTGTAGTGTGGAGTCATAATCATAACCGTTTTTGTTAGGACCATCATTTTTTGTGTCACCTCAACATATTGATTTCTTGAAGAAGCTCAAAAATCCCGCCACTCATCTTTTTGCAGAGGCCTTTTATGGGCAAAAACACCTGAATCCGAAGAAATTGTACCTACGCTGGTCGGAGATAAAAACATCTAGGGGATAAAATCCAACAATTTAAGGGGTCAAACTTTCCTAGGGGGTGAGCAATTGGGGGTCAGGGGCTGGATGTGAACGGACAGCCCCCCTTTTTTTGCGCCGTAGAGTGCCATTCCGAGCATGTACTACTTGTATTTCAGTTCAGGTGTGTCTCAGGTATAAAGCCTAACAAAAGTGCGTACGTAGCTAGTCTCTTTCCTTTTGTAACTTAGCTATTACTCATGTAATGTTGTGCCTGGATTGTCGAAAGTTCATATTCGATAACGTAAACGCAAAAGGTTTGACGTGTATTTCGCGCACGAGGAGAAAGTAGTTCGCAATTTTTATTGAATCTCGCTGTTTATCTCGTTTTAATATTCTCGATAGCTGAATTCCAGATACTCTTTTAAACCAATTCAAATTGTAAGGCTGTTGTGTATACTGTTAGCTAGTATTACAGCGAATGTGGTGACTTCTGAGTGCAACAAATGTAATTTGGGATTAACCGGAATTCCGGTTCCGGCGAAGATCGTGTTCCGGCTGTGGTTCCGGCAAAGGGAAAAAACCATACCGGAACTGGAATTCCGGTTTAAGATTTTTGAATGAAATTTTCCACATTTTTGCTTCATCTGCGGTCCAAACATTATGATATATATACACAGTGATCAAGTTCCAATACAACCTAATCTGGGCTCTCCAAATTGGCGGGGGCGTGGCATTTTTCGGTTTCCCCTGGTTCAGAACAGGTGCCCCCTGGCAAAATTTTGGGCTCCCCCTGTTCACCGCCTCTTCGAATTTTTTTCCAATCGGACCAAAGTACATAAAATTTTACTAAAATTCGCTTCTGAAGCCAAAAATTTCACAAATTTTTTCAAAATTTGCTTGAAAATAGCTTTTTCTCTCCACAAAAACCATTTTGGCAGTTTTTCTGACACTATTTTAACCATTTTCTCTTGGATAAATGCCCCTTGGCAAAATCGGGCGCCCCCGGTTCGGAACCATGGGGGCCCATGGTTCATGCTCCTGGCAAAATTTTCAGTGAATGGAGAGTCCAGCTAACAAAGCTAAAGATTAACTCAGCAATTAGCCGTGTGAAACGTAAGTAGGACACATAATTTCAGTAGAAATTTTTCATCTTGACCCTGCAGGAGTTGTTAACAAAACAAAGCCATGTCGATGCTTGTAGCAGCTATTTTACACATTCGCAAGTCTGCGGGGTATATGTTTTACAATTAAACCGGTCCAACTCAGTAGCAGCGTATGGCCTACGTAGAAGTACTTAGCGTATGCTTGGCTAACTTAAATTGCGTCCAGCACCTGCCAGTGTGCTTGTAAATTTTGTAAAGCAGTCTACATTGAAGTAAAGTAGCATTATCTGCAACTCAGCCAGAAACAGCGTTCTTGGCAGTGCTAGCAGTATCACAGTTTCTCTCGTTTATAGCATTCTGCTTAGAAAGTTATCATCATTGTCATCTAACTGACGGGCAATGATTGCCCCAACAGTAGACTAAATGGGTCTCTGACCACTAATCAGAAAATTATAGTATATACCTTCTATCATTTTTTTAGAACCATATAATTTAAAAGATACAGCACAAAATAATAGTACGAGTATAGATGATTGTTGAAAAATCCGAATTTGTGCAGGGAAAAATTAGAAAAGAATAATAACGCGGAGCGTCAAAAATCACATTTTTTGATTATATTAGGGTTTGTTTCTAAGTAACAACAAGAGTAGCGAACGCCACTATACATTTGTTTGATATAATTATCGATATTGGTATTCGAAATATCCACTGACGTGATGCATTTGAGATGTAACCGAAGTGACATACCCAAAAAATCAGCAAGCCAGCAAACATTTATTTCACTATTATGTTCAACCGATTGGTGATCATCAGATACAGGTTGGCAGGCATCGATTTAGTTAAAAAATTACTGAAAATACACCTGCTTCCTCACGGGGCACTCACAATCAGTGTATTAAAAATGAAAATTTTAAATTTATGTAAAATAATGTTTGGTTGAAAAATATTTATTTGAAATTCTTTTTAATTTCTAAAATCAGATTATTGTTACAACGAAAAAATAGTCTATTTGAATTTTGGTAGGTATTTTTATAAAATGTCTACTAACTATGAACGCTCGGAACCTGTATTCCCGGGCGCCATGATATAGTGAGGTCCGCTATATCTGAGGGCTATCACCAAGGCCACGGTTACATAATACATTTGCAAGGATACCGTGTGAAATGATACCGTGGAATATTATTTACGTAATAAATATAGGATAAAATAATACCGCGAAATAAAGTAAGTAGCAAGCGTCTGCGTCACTATCGGAAGATAATGATGGATCGTTTGATGTCCGCACCTAAGTGTGAGCATCAACAACCAAACTCCTAGGAGAAGGCTAAATGTGTGGCCAAGCCCAGTGTCACGAATTGGTGAGAACGTATAGGTGTTCACCGTAAGGTGAAGACCGTAGTAAAATTACCGAATAGCATGATTTTTCGTAGTTAGTTCGTAGCTATTTTTTGGTTTATGTTGTTTAGGCTAGATCAAGATATTAGAAACTGTTATGTATAGGATTAAAAAACTATATAAAAAGGGACCAATTTTCTTCCACCTCTGTATGTTTATCGTTTAAACCATAGGGGTTTTAGTACGTAACTGTGAAATCCAAAAGGCTTCTCTGGAACGTCTGTATGACACACTGTTGTCCCGATCACTTCTATTGTCGACTGTTTTTTCGATTATTTGTACTCTGAGATGATTAATATTACACTGTCCATTATTAAAATGTTCACAAATTGTTTTACTATGTTTTTATTATTTCTTAAAATTGCATTTCTGTGTTCTCTGAATCTTTCTTTAATGGATCTATTAGTTTCTCCTACGTATTGGATATTACAATTATTGCAGGTGAGATAAATAATATTTTTGGTATTACAGTTAAAATTACTGCTGTAGACGTGATAAAATCTAGACCGTAAATTTGGTGCTATTATAAGAACTGATGAAGAACGTGTTCGGTTGCATGTAATTGCAGGTAATACTTTTTAGCGCAGATAATGTTGTACTCGTAATTAGGTAGTACGGTGGTGACTAACCTCCCATTATGGTCTAACCCCGAGACAGAATCCAAGCCGTGGTTGTATTGGCATCGGAAACCATCCGAATAAAAGGGGATTGTAGACCCGGCGATTGTGAGCGCCCTCTGACCAATAATTGCAAGTTTGCTATAGAATAACAGTAACAAACGTATGTGTAGTAAAGGGAGGCGGCTGGAGACAGAGCTAAAGTGTTTATTCTCCGCTCCATGCGTTATAAACACATTCATTTTAACGCAATATACGAAAGCTGTATAGTAGAAAAGAAGTTTTGCTATGGGGCCGCAAAAACCGGCATATTGAGCGATAAAGTAATAAACGTTATTAGTTTCCTCACTCTCAAAGTTCCAAGAAGGCAATAATACCATCGCAATACATTAAGTTTAATGTAAAAGTTATTTTTAATTAAATCCACATATCTTCCTTCATCTGTTTTACTATAAATAAGTTTCGAATTCCAGGTTCCGGTTCCGGATTTGGTTTAAATGGACGGTTCCGGTTCCTGTAAATTTCGGTTCCGGTTATTATCTGGTACGCAGCTTCAGTGAGCATCAACTTACACAATCAGTCGAACTTCAGCCATGTTGATTAAATAGTTGATCAGATATACTCACTTATGCATTTAGAGACTCACAATGTGCAGCTAAACAGGGGTGAGTTGCTGTTCATCGATTAGTAAGGAGATATTGCTGTTTTCGTGTATTTTGGTTTTATGTGCCATCCAAAATCTATTTTGACCCATACCCCTACAGTGTAAACAATAACAATAACAGCACACTATATGCAGATATGTAGAGGACGGACTGTTACAAAATGAGCTAAATTTGTCAAGGTACAATAAAAACGTGATTTTTCGGGACCTTCGAATCCGACCGCAGTGTCTTCGGACCGCGTTTTCCGGTTTGAAGATGTGGAATTGGGTTACGCCACAACATGTGAGCAGAAATGGATCGTTCAAAGCCGGCTTTCAGGCTTATCGCGCGAGTCATTCCACCCTCCCAAAGATGAGTTAGGTGTGTCAGCCTAAGAAACTGTAATGGGTTTTGTCAAATTTCATCATTACACGGCTAGTAAGAATTCTTTGCTTCTTTCGTGGGTTTTAAACAATATTTTTGACCATTCGGGTGATCTATCTAGTTTTTGGTACCGCCCATCTTTTGAGCTATATAACAAGTGTATATATTATATTTTTGGAGCAATTCCGGTCAACCAACACGGACGATGGCCGTGGGTTGTTAAACTAATTTAACCTGATTTTCCGTTAAAAAGTTATTTCCATTAAAATTTTTGTTTCTCTTTTGTTTTTATGGTGTTATTGTTGTCCACGACTGCATCTATTCATATTTGGAGATGTAGAAGCGCTAGCTTCGGAATCGAAGAATTCTCACTAACCGCACTATGGTGAAAAAGATGGGCGTATGTTTTTTTTCTCTGTGAACAGGACTTCGTTATCTCAACGTAAACAGATATGGACGTGTGAGGACTCATATGAAAGCTACAATACTCTACATGTGACCTTATTCCGATTAGACACACCCAGGTCTCACGTCCCACCACAGTGGGTCAAAGAGGGGTACCCAGCGGTACAATGCTAAGATGGGCCATTTTTTAGAATCGAAATATGTGTCATGGGTATATAAATTGTTTTGGTCGGGTTCCTATGGGGCACGGGGGACTTTAGTAAATGGCCAAATTACCAACATTTTGGTCAAAGTTTGTCGATGTGTAGCTGGGTAACCACTCAAGCGCTTCGAACGAAATTGGTGTGCGGATAAAGCTACTGTGCGGCTACCTGTAGTATGTCAACAGATTTGATGTAGAACCCCTTGGTTAATTGGTATTTGAAGCCAAATTTGGGCCAAACGCCATATAGTCATCTGTGACGTTACCACTTCTAACGGTATATTAATAGATTTGTGGCTTAAAATAATTTCATATGGGTTTTCGTGGGTGCTAATTTCAAATTGTCACTGCATTTAAACGTATCTCTTCGCGTAGAGTTAGTTATATCAATGGGTGAGACAAGGCGAGTGGTGCGAAAGGGATGAGTATCATGCGGTCTTTAGCAAATTATGATTGTTTTCTGTTTGTTTCCTATGCTCCTGTGCTTTTGTTAAGATTCTTACATATAGATTACATACGTATATTGTTCACGATTCGTAAGCAGTTCTGAGGTAGAGTTAACTCACTTAGGGTGCGTATTAGATTTCCGACTATCAGTTTTGCTGCATCTATGCATTATTAACAGAAGATTAATAAATATTTTTTGGTGAGTTATATACATCTTTGTTTCGTAACAGGAATATATTTTTAATGAGTCGTTCCACTGTTAACGTTACAGGTTCTCATTGCTCGAATTCATACACTTGGCATGTCGCCAAGATTCTAGTGTTAACTTTAGTCTGATCATCGTTTTAATCACAGTTCTATGTTGCAGGATACAACAAGAAAATTATTCATGAATACCACCGCGTTGCTGTAAACAAGACGTATATAACAAATCATACCGCTATTTTGGTTAAAGCTAGACCGGGTAAGCAGTTGTCTATTGAAATTATTGGCTTTAGGAGGAATGAATCACGATGAGTCAACATTTAGGCAGTTTATATCAAAATGTTTCATTAGAGATATCAATGAACCTGGTTTGACGTCTACATTTTCGTATGAGCGCTATGTCCATGGATGATGCATGAGCAAATCTAAGCTGCGCCTTTACCATCCTCTTTTGTCAAAAGCAATTGCCATTTAGTTGTTAACTCAACACAAATTTCATTTTTGCAGGAATTAGTCTGATTCATATTTATACATTATAATTTGAAAACGTTCGCGAACACATTGTTGTTAAAGTACAGGGACCGAATTGTATTCGTTAATGGCGTAATGAAACAGAAAAATGTCGAAACCGGATACGGCTACTGAAATCAAAGTTTTATTCTTTAACACTTCTTCATGGTGTCAAAAGAGGATGGTTGGGGCACATCTTAAGTTTACTCTGACTTTATTGTGATGGGTGTGTTTTACTCGCTTTTTTGAAAAGCTTTTGGGATCAGTGCTGAAAAATAATATTTGTTACTTTGGTATAGTGCAATGTTGGCGAATTCTGGATCTAAAGGTACCCTACGTACGGTTACAGACAGAATTTTTATTCTTTGCTTTTGTCCCGCATGGTGGTGGGGTCTGCTGTTGTTGTACTCCTCCATCTGCAGCGGTCATGTGCTTGGTCAGTATGGACTTTGGCGATCTTCAGATCATGATATAGAGTGTCCTGCCAACGCGGTTTGGATCGTACTCTGGCTCATTTGCCTTCGATGATGAACTTGTATCCCTGTTTGGCCAGGGTGCTGTCCGCTCTCCGAACATGTCCGAACCATCCGAGTAAGTCGATCTTGTCTGCAATCGCTGCGACTTCATATCTCTGACGGATGCTGTTGTTGGTGACATGGTCCAACAGAAAGATGCCCGATATCTATCGAAACATTTTTGTTTCCACGACATTGAGCCGGATTTCTTGAAGCTTGGAAAACGACCAGCATTTCGTTCGTAGATATAGTCACCGGTCGGATAACCGAGCGGCAGACATTCGATTTGAGTCGATCACTAATATTCTTGTCGCAGAGTATTGACGTTGCTGTTCTCCACTTTTGCCATGCTGCGCTTACGCATGCTGTGATTTCCCACTTCAAGCTACCATCAGTTACGAACAGAATTAACTGCACAAAAATTCACGCGCGTGCACTAAATGCTTTTGCGATATTGTGCATTGAAAGCGCTTGCGTCATATACGTTTAAACACATTTGTGTGCTTGTGTGTTTAAACACATTTGGTGCGGGTGCGTTTAAACGCCCTTGCGTGGGCATGGTGCGCAGTTAGATGTGTCCGTGCCTGTACATTATTATTAAATATGTATGAATCCGTCATTCACAGCATTCCCGCGTTTTCCAATTAGTATTTTTCTCGGGGTCCCCCATATAGAGCTGTGGGAAACCGAATTTCTCGCCATTAGGTGCGTCAGTTCGGTCTGTCATTTTTGTCAGGTACTTGAGATGCAATTTTGGAAAGCCAGCATACACAGTGTTTGTTATGCACAACCAGAACAACTAATTTTAATGTTATTCTGGCCTCAAATTATTCAACCCCTGTTCGCGGCTTCTACGGAGCTTCTTGTTCGAAGTGTACCGAAAGCTTGTAGCATTACTATTAAAAATTTGACACATGTAGCACTGTGTTGAGGAATCAAATTACTGTGTTTAATATCCAAAGAAAACTGCTATGCTAGGGTGTCGACGTACCAAAACCATCGTGTATTAACGTCATCCACAGGTTCATCGATGGTTTACAAATTTTCTGTTACTATATAATATTGTTTTTTTTTTTGTATTTTTCAAAAATACCCAATTTTCCAGTTTTTTTGAACAAAAAATTGACTAAATTGAAAAATCTGGCAAATGACCATCCTTCAGAATTTGAGCTCAAATTCTGAGTTCAACATTTTTGAAGATCTGTTCGTTGTCCTGATTGGCTGAAGCATAATTATGATACAAAACTATGAACAGTGTGGGAAGCTACTTTATATTTTTGTGGTCTCAGCCTATGCACTCCTATGAAAAAATCTGCGGATGTCAGCGAGGCGAGTCAATTCTATAATAGTCTGCCATGTGTTATAAGTGCCATCCCATGGTCTCATTTACTTTTAGTAAATGCCGTCTTCAATTGGAGGTCGGTGAATGGTGAGGCTAGAAACATTGGTGCATTAGCAACCGGTGACAGGAACAAAAACCTATGCAAACTTGTGTCGTTTCGAATGCACAGCAGGTTGTACGCGGAAAATACCGGTTTTCAGCACAAACTGAAACATATCGTTACCTGGGTGAGCCCTGAGATGTGTTCATGTGGTAACCAAATAGATTACAATATCACCAGTAGTTATAATTCGTCTGTCGGAGATAGGCGATCGTTCTGACACAGCGATCGCATGTTATGTGCATTCAACGTCTCAAATTCTCATCTAAAAGCTCAACTGAACAACTAGCTGTTGAACCGTTGCAGTCGGCTGAGGTAGTCGACGAATTCTGAAAAGAGATCAAAGGAATCAATTCTCACAGCGAGTAATAAAATCACGGAGCACGTAAAGGCATTGCCAAATTGTGGGTCTCAAATCTTTCATTGAATTTAATAGAAAAGCTGGACGTTAACAAACCAATTCCAAGGGTCTAACAAATCATAAAAGGCGTCAGTCATAGAGGACAAAAGAAATAGGAGTTGCTAGCTGAAAAATTAAGCATGTAGCATGTGTCGGTGATTCAAGAAAACTATTCCGACTGGCAAAATAAAAGGTGGCACTAAGGCACATCTATATCTGTTGCTATACGCGCAGATTTGACCGTTGCATTTGTAACAGATCCATCCTGGCTCGTTACGAAATAGATTGTCACCACAGAATAATGGCAATATTCGATCCGGGACCCCATGTCCACTGTAGAAACTAACACCAAAATAAATGAACACCCCTTCGCTTAGAGAGTGTACGTGCGCGTATATACAGGGTGTCCGCGGCCTTAAAAATTTTAATTTAGCTGAACTGCCTTAAAAACCTCAATTTTTGACTGCCGTAATGGAAAATCTGGTAAAACCTTAAAATCGCAATAAAAACATCTTAAAAGTCAGCCATATTCGCAACATAAATTTTCGCCTTTTTTACTGTTTTACTTACTGTTTTGTGTGTCAGTAATAGCAAATAACCCGCACGTAGCCGCCCTTACAATAGTGGCAGCCCGAGAGCATACTGTTTTATATGTATGTTATTAGTAGCAAATAACCCGCACGTAGCCGACTGTTTTGTAATTTTTTAGTGTTATTTTAACAATGGTTTCTGAATACGCTGATAAATAAAATTTCTGATATATTATTTATTATATCTGATATAAATTACGCAATGGCTCCGCCATATCGATTTCAAGAAAGTTAGATGAATATGACAATGCATCCTGAATATGTTGGTTGGTTGCGTAAAGTAACCGGTGACAACACTGTCGCATTATGCTCCTTGTGCGGGAAGACTCCAAAGCTGAGTAGCATGGGTCAGCGAGCCCTCATAATCCATATGGAAGGGGTAAGTTATAAGAAGACTGCAATTCAACGCGGCAAAACTCCATCGATTTGGTTAATGTTTACCCCTGCTGCCGGCACATCCCGTCAAGATGAAAACCAGTCAACCAAAGTAACCTCAGTCGTCGACCATCAGGTTAATCCTGCGATCGGAACCGGTAGTGGTGCCTGTACTCCAAGTAGCATGAGTGACTTTGCCATATCGCACACCATCAAAGCAGAGATTATCTGGTGTCTCAAGAGGGCTACTGCAAATTTGTCCTACCGCAGCACTGATGGAATCGGCGATGTTTTCCGATTAATGTTTCCCGACAGTAAAATAGCGCAGTTATTCTCGCTTGGTCGCGATAAAGCTGCTTACACCACAGTATACACGTTGGTTCCTGTGTTTCGTAAGCAGTTGTGGCAGGAAATAGACAAATGTTCGTCGATCGTAGTGTGTTTCGATGAGGTACTGAACATGGTGTCCCAACGGTGTCAAATGGATATGATAGTTCGTTTTTGGGACTCGTCGACTTCTCGGGTGACCAGCAGATATCATACTTCTGTCTTCATGGAGCGCTCACGGGTTGAGGATTTAGCGGTGTGTTCTAAATCTATCATTAACATTTCGCTGTCTAAGATTCAGCAAGTGGCAATGGACGGCCCTAACGTCAATCCGAAAATGCACCGAGAACTTACGAACGAACTAGATATCGAGGAGGACCTGCCGACCTTTCTTAATCCTGGCAATGGCGGCTTACACGTCGTAAGCGGCGCGCTTCAGGCTGGTCATTTGGCGTCCGGATGGGCGGTCAACTCGTTTTTACGTGCCGTATGGTCCTTGTTCAAGGACTGTCCCGCCGATCGGTTGGAATATAAATTTATCACTGGCTCCGACGTCTTCCAACTCAAATTCTGTCAGGTTCGATGGACCGAAAAAACCGGTGTAGCTAAGAGAGCGTTGCAGGTGTTGCCATTTGTCGTAAAGTGGGTGAACGAAGTAAAACCCGCCCCCAAACAGCGACCTTTCAGAAAGTGCGTGACGCAGTAGCCGACAAGTCTTCAAAGCTACACTTTTTCCAGTCTATCGTGGAGCTACTGGGGAGCCATTCTTAACACAGTTCCAGACACCCAAACCGATGTTTCCGCTCTTATTCGGAAGTTTGGAGGACATTCTCCGCACACTTATGTTGCGAGTGGCGAAAGATGATGTTATGGTGATTGTACCAACCGCCAGTAAGATGGTGAAGCTCGATTTGGGAAGCAGCGGTAACACCTGCGAGCAAGATCAGAGTTTGCTTTGGGGCTGCCAAGAGTTTGGGCCAGTCTGGGGCGACGGAGCCGGACAAGCTAGGGTTTTATAAAAACTGTCATGATTTTACGTGCGTGTTCTTGAGAAGCTGCTGGAAAAATCACCGCTTACACATCCGGTCGTCCGGTGTGCTAGCTGCTTTCCCCGAGGCTGCTGAAGGATCTGCGGACAGTGTGCCAGACGCGGATGCAAGGCTTGCTTGAGTGTCTTCTGACGTCGAACCGCGTTACCAGTACGGACGCAGAAAAAGCTAAGCAACAGTTCCTCAATATCTTTAATAGTGATTCTATTATGACGGCTGTTAAGGCATACAAGTCTAAGACGGACGCTTTGATGATTTGAATACCGGAATATTTGGTGACTTGAAGGACTATGATGAACTCTGGAGCGTTTGCAAAGTGGTTTTGGTGATGTCGCACGGTAACGCCTCCGTCGAAAGCGGGTTCTCCTCTCCATCAACAGTGACATGCTGATCACAAATCTTCGAGAAAACTCGCTTGTGGCCCAGCGCACCGTGCACGACCATGTCCAAAACGTCGGGGGTATCCTTGGTGTCAATATCAATCCCCCCTGGTGAAGTCCGTTAGACTGTTGCGTGCGACATTAAGCGACAAAGTTCCGAAGACGACAACCGAACGGCTCAGGCAGCCATTGAGCGGAAGCGGGTTGCGAGCACAATATCCGAGCTTGAACGGAAACGACGTTTGGTGCTTGATGCGGTGAAGGATAAGACCAAGACGGGCAGTTGGCGGAGCTGCGCAAGAAAATGCACTAGCCGCAGTATCACCGGCAACGGCCATAAGCTGAAAACAGGAGACAAGCGCCCTGTGCCTCTGGAGATGTATGTAAAGTGAAGAACAGCATTAACTTAGTAATAATTGTAATTGTGTTGTGTTGAGGAACAATATATACCTGCAGGGGTATAAATAATTCAGATGTTGGTCGAAAAATCCTTAAAAAACCTTAATTTTCGAGTTGTCTAAGCCGCGGTTGCCCTTTATATATGTTTAAGAAAATTTGGTCGTGTAATTATTGTAACAATGTGTTTAACGTTATTCATACATATTGTACTTGTATAGAATGTTTGTTACTTTGACCCTGGTGGAATTGAATTCGGAGATGTAGAAGCGCTAGCTTCGGAATCGAAGAATTCTCGCTAGACCGCACTATGTTGAAAAGTATGGTCGTTCGTGTATCTTTTTCTCAGTAAACAGGACTTCGTTATCGCAACGTACATCGATATGGACGCGTGTGGGCTCATATGAAAGCTACAATACTCTAGATCCGTTTGGAGGTTTTATTCTGATTCTACACTCCCAGATCCCACCACAGGCGGTCAAAGAAGGGTACCCTGGGTACATGGCTAAAATGGGTCATTTTTGCTCATAACTCGGCAACCATTGAACCAATTTGAATCATTTTGATATCCAAACATGTGCCCTAGGAAGCTTTATGTATGAGTGTATAAATTATTTTGGTCCGGTCCCTATGGGCCATGGAAAACTAGCAAATGGCCAAATTTTCAAAATTTTGGTCAAACTTTGTCGAGGTGTAGCTATCTAACCGATAAAGCGATTCGAACGAAATTTGGTGTGGATAGAGGTAGTGTGGGGCTACCTGCAGGGTGTGAACAGATTTGATGTAGGACCCCTGTGTCAATTGGTATTTGGGCCAAATTTGGGCCAAACGCCATATAGTCATCTGTGACGCTAACCACTTCTAACGGTATATTAATAGATTTGTGGCTTAAAATAATTTCATTTGGGTTTTCGTGAGTGTTGATTTCAAATCTTCGCTGTATTAAACGTATCTCTTCGTGTAGAGGTAGTTATATGAATATGTGAGATAGGGGCGATTGGTGCGAAAGGGACGAGTGTCAAGCGGTCTGTAGCAAATTATGATTGTTTTCTGTGCTCCTGTGCTTTTGTTAAGATTCTTATATATATGGATTACATACATGTGTTGTTCACGATTCGTAAGCAGTTATGAGGTAGAGTTAACTCTCTTGGGGTGCGTATTAGATATCTGACTATCAGTTTTGCTGTATCTATGCATTATTAACAGCAGATTAATAAATATTTTTGGTTAGTTAAATCTTTGTTTCGTAACAGGAATATATTTTAATGAGTTGTTCCACTGTATGTTAACGCTACAGATTCTCATTTGTCCGAATTTATACACTTGGCATGTCGCCAGGATCCTAGTTGTATGAAGTACATAAACTTGATTCCGTCCATGTAACCCATAATTATCAAACGGGCTGTTGTTCTTATTGTATTATTATACCGTGCTAACATTATTGTATACCTTATACCATCTATTATTATCATAATTGTATACGCATTGGTATATTGTTGATGTAACAGTATACCATTTTGTAACCGTAACAGGATTTATTTCCGTGATTGTATGATTTACCGTCCTACTTATATTATATATCGGTGTAATAACATGGTTGTAATTACCTAATGTACCATATGTACCTTTGTTGTATTACCTGTCCGTCTTTGTATAAGTGTTGATATGTGTATCGGTCATGCAAAACTCGCATTACCATTCGCGAGTACGTATGTATATCAACAAGTTGTTGTATAACCAATGCATTGTCGGTGGGTCGGCTTGGTGGGATACTTTACAACCCCAGCCCATCATATTTATTCACTACACTCATTATAACTGTATTATAATAATTATGACGTTCTGTATTTGGATGTATATGGCCGGCTGGGTTTGGTGAGGTATTTCGTGATACCTTCCCATTCCCCATCCAGGGATGTACTTAAAGTGTTAGATTCATTAAGTCAGCCCGTTTAGGAAAATACGACACGACAACGCCGATATAATTCAGTGAATTTGGACAGTAGAAATATAAGAATTTAGCATTTTGGGGAACCTGTCCCAACCGCCCCTATTCATTGAAAAAATGTCCCGAGTTGCGGCTGTTGGCCCTACAGCGAACAACAAATTAGCAGTTTTCTCTAAATTATTAGTATAAAAGTCGAAATATTAATCTGCCAGTGTTCATTTTAGGTGATAAGAAAAGTTTTAAAATGTCGATTCGGATCAATCCTCGGAGTTGAGGGTCCTTATGGTTCCGAGCCATAACTGCAGAACGGTTGTGAAATTGTTGGAGGGGTCATATTTTTTATGGTACGAAGTTCTTCACTGTTTTCAGTAGAACCGGTCTCATGCAAATCCTATCAGGATCCACGGACTAATTTATTTGTAAATTTATTAATAATTGTAGCTACATATGATTTGTATTTCTATTTTAAGTAAATATTTCATAATAAAATATATAATACAATTTATGTAAGTGTAGCAATATTTCCTCGTATGTCTTCGCAAGACTTAATAATAAATACAATACGCCATATAGTTAACATTAGTAATTTACATTTAGCTATATATTAAGTAAACATTACGTAATATTAAAATTAATACTAAAGTAATGATAATTACATAAATTAAGATTAATGTATGTGGAAAAGCGTGGGTTTTGGAAAGATGATAGCTAAGGGGATTAAGCTGTCCGGAAAATTGGGGAAGGCGTCGATTTTGCTGACTAATTTCTGGAACCCCGGAAAGGTTATCGAAAATTAGGGTTCGCCAGACACGCTCATTAACTATTATCGGCAAAGTTACTTTAATCTCCAAAGGAATTTACTTTGGGTTTGAACCGCTTTGCGCCAGCAGTCCCAAATTAAAATTTTATATACTGGTTAAATTAAGAAAAGACCGAAACCGCGGTCTTAATTAAATTGTCTCCGATTAGTAGGACTGCCAAAGAGTCCTATGCTAGCTATTGTCAGAAGCGAAATGTTGTTAATTTAGATTTCCTCAGTGGAATTAGGAGCTAGGGATTGAAATTGAGCCGACAGAGGTTAAAAGAGATTTTTTGTCGGGAAAATTTAAACTAAACACCTATCGACCATTGCTAACCTTTTCACTTTGAGAATGATCATTAGGTCTTGCTCACGATTTAAGCATGTATATACATAGTTTGTTGGGTTTACTCCATAATGAATTAGTATCTTGAAAACAATCATGCTATTCAAAATTAATTAAATTATTCTTGTACAAAGTTCCCTTCATGAATTTTGCTGAGAGTTTGTTAAGTAACCCATTTCAAATAAGATCCTAAGGTCGAGAGTTTGTTTTTAGGCATATAAATTTCAGCTTTAGATTCAGATTTGCAATTTCTCGTTTTTCCTGTCTCTTTTAGTTTCATCGAGGTAGCACGGTTGTATCGGAGTCGCTGCAAATACAGTATTAAATTTACCAGTTTTGGTTAATTAAATTGGAAACAGCAAGCCTTTTTGTGCAACTTTTAGCAGTATCGGGGGGTGCGATGTAGGCTCTTGACGGCACCGGTTAATTTGGGACCACTATTTAGGTTTTACGCCGCAGCGAGACTTCCTTACGATTGTACTAACAGTTAATCACGGTTATACAGATCCTTTTTTAGTAATTGAAACGATAAAGTTTAACTAAAAGTTTATTGGGTATGAGGTGTTTTAGAGCTGCCATTTCGATATTATCTTTACCATTTTTGCTCAGGTTTGAAACCGTGCCGATGGTTTTCGAGTCATCGTTACCCTTATATTTCCGCGCAGAATTTAATCTTAGCTATTAACACTAACTGTATGCATAGTATGGTATATATACACAATTTATGTACACCCACTGCTGAGTAAAACTTGTTTGAAGTATCACATAGGGATTCCCTTATCACATTGTACGCTAACTTAGGAGAGTCCCATCGTGCTTGGCAGCGATGACGAGCGATCCTATAATATCACACAAACTAATAAGACGCAAACCTTAAGAATCAGTTAAATAGGATAAGCGTTTAAGCCCGGCTGAACTTACGTAAATCGAAGATAGCCCAAGAGCACCAAGAGTCACAAGTGACCTGCTCGCCAGCTCAACCGTAGTTCTCTTCACTTTCGATACAGGGCTAGTAAAGTATAATCATACTCAATTTAAGAGGATCCGAATGGGACGAATCAATTTTCATTTTTGACTAGCGGTATATAGTGTTTCCGCGCTGGGCCGCCAATACGCGGTAGTGTGAAGATCCTCTTTGCACAGTTAGCAGGGTTTAACCGGAATTCCGGTCCCGGTTACGGCGAAAATCGTGTTCCGGTTGCGGTTCCGGCAAAGGACAAAACCCTACCGGAACCAGAAATCCGGTTTAAAATTTTGTATGAAATTTCCCATATTTTTGCTTCATCTTTGATCCAAACGTAAGTAATATATATTATACAATGATCAAGCTCCAATACAACCAAGCAAAGGAAAATATTAACTAAGCTATTTGCCGTGTGAAACGCAAGTATGGCACATAATTTCAGTAGGAATTTTTCATAATAACCTGCAGGAGTTTGTTAACAAATCAAAGACAGATCGATGCTTGTAACAGCTATTTTACACATTCAGAAGTCTCCGGGTTACGTTCGAATTAAACCGGTCCAACTGGGTTACAGAGTATAGCTTACGTAGAAGTACTTAGCTTATTCTTGGCTAACAAAGTGCGCTTGTAAACTTTGTAAATCAGGCTAAACTGAAGTAAAGTAACGTTATCTGCAACGCAGCCAGAAACTCCTTTCTTGGCAATGAACTGTAGTTATTGAAACTGTGCGAGCAGCGTCACAGTTTGTCTCATTTATAGCATTTTGATTAGAAAGTTATCACTATTATCATCTAACTGACGGACAATGTTTGTCCAACGCTAGCCTAAACAGTGTCTCTGACCACCGATCAGAAAATTACCTTCTATTATTTTCTCGTAGAACAGTATAAACTAATAATTTCAAGTTTCCTACAGAACAACGTGTAACAAACGTATGTGTAGTAAAGGGAGGCGACTATAGACATAGCGAAAGTGTTTATTCTACGCCACATGCGTTCTAAGCACATTCAGTTTGACGCAGTATACGCAATGGTGTATAGTGGGAGACATTTTTTGCTCTGGGTGTCCAAAAATCGACACATTGATCGATTAATAAACATTATTAGCTTCCTCAGTCTCTTTAAAGTTTCAGAAAGGCAATAATGCCATCGCAATACATTAAGTTTGATGTAAAAGTTATTTTTAATGCATTTTAAATCCGCTATGCCTTAATTTCGTCCTTCATCTGTTTTACCCTATTTGGGTTCTGGTTCCAGGGTAAGGGGTCAAAATTTGGGTTTTTGCCCATTTTAACACATTTTCGTACCCTTCACGGAAGCAAGGTTAATTTCATCTTAACATTAGAATTTTTTCTCTTTTTGGTTTTATTTCTTTGTAAAATCATAAATGGCGATGCCTCTTTTTTGTTTTTTGATTAATTCTCCGGTGCTGGATTTATGGGATTTGAAGTACGGTGGTATGGCGCTCCAGTGGTTCCTCTACCCAAAATTTGAAAATTTGTTCTGACGTCCTGGGCGGCTGAAAAGTTTCACTTTGGGGCTTTCGGGCTTTAAAAACTCATTGTCGGTGTTGGTTTTGCTCTGTGACCCATGGTTCATTGGGAACGGAGGTATGGCGCCCCCAAAGTTCGGAGTTACAGGTCAAAATGGGTGTTTTTCCCACCTTTTAGTACCCTTCACGAAAGTAAGGTTACTTTTATCTTAACTTTCGGATTTTTTATCTGGTTGATTTTATTTCACTGTAAAATGATGCAAAATGTAGCTCCCCGACCTGCCGAAAATTAAATAAAAAAAGCCAAATTTTGCATGCATTTTTACAATAGGCCGGATAGAAACATAGTAACGCCCCACTAGAATCGACCCATGTATTAAAATTTTTTAATGGAAATGTAGCCCCGCCCCGCCCGACCGCATGTATAATTAAAGAAACCGAAAGTCGCAAGATTCATATTAGTATTATATAAGCTCATCATCATTGCACCATGATATGGGGCCGTGCTGTTAACTGCGTAGCTAGAGAACCCTTCTGCCTGCCCGCACATCTATTCTTCGCATTGTCCTTGGTATCATCACATAAATGTAAGCTAAACGTACATCAATTGTTTTTGTTTTACAGTAGCAGCGTGTTAAAATAAATCTAGAATCTCTAGACGTAGCCAAAGTTTCACGCAACGTATGTTGTAGGAACGTGTAGCCCCCCTCCGCGACTGAGGCGTAGCCCTCACCCCGACCTGAAGTGTAGCCCCCCGACTAACACATATCGGGGTGCCAATTTTTACAAGGCCTATGCTGAAATTTTTTGTCGGACATCCCCCACTCATGGTTGGTTTGTGAGCATAAAATGGTATCTGTAGATGCTTTCTCCGTTGAACAGCTTCTTTACAAAAAAACTTCTGCAACAGGATTGTTCTAAAGTGGTCGATTTTTAACCATAAAATGGCCCTGGCTGCACCAATTTTAGGTCGGAAGTCCACCAAATGGCTTGACCGTGACCCTTTTGGTCCGATTTGCATCCATGGTTCGAACGTTACCATGGTTCACGTGTCACTGCGTTGCCCTACAGAATGATGACTTATTTCGGATTAGAACTTGACCCCCAGGAGTACCCTTTGCGGCCACTGTAACAGGTTTCAGGTAGCTCGTTTTGCATAGAGACATCGATATTCGAAAAATTCATGTTTTTTATGTCGGAAAGGGTCTAGATGTACATACGAAAACGTTTCATTTTGGCTTCAAAAATGGTGTTTAAAACGTACATGGTTCCGCGAAATGACCCATATATATTATACAATGATCAAGCTCCAATACAACTAAAGAAAATAATAGATTAACTAAGCAATTTGCCGTGCGAAACGTAATTAGGGCACATAATTACAGTAGAAATGTTTCATAATAACCTGCGGGAGTTTGTTAACAAATCAAACCCAGGTCGATGCTTGTAGCAGGTATTTTACGCATTCAGAAGTATGCGGGGTACGTTCGAATTAAACCGGTCCACCTCGGTAGCAGAGTATGGCTTACGCAGAAGTACTTAGGGTATGCTTGGTTAACATAAATTGTGTCAAGCACCAGCCATTGCGCTTGTAAACTAGGTAAATCAGGCTAAATTGCATGACATCATGCAAACTAACATCTGCAACGCAGCTTGAAACTACATTGTTGGCAGTGAAATGTATTTATTGAAACTGTGCGAGCAGCATCACAGTTTGTCTCATTTATAACATTCTTTAGAAAGTTATCATTATAATCTAACTGAAGGGCTCTGTTTGTTCAACGCTTGCCCAAACTGTATCTCTGACCACTGATAAGAAAATTACCTTCTATCTATTATTTTCTCTTAGAATCATATATATAAACCAAGAATTTCAAGTTTCCACATAAGATCATGTAACAAACGTACGTATGTAGTAAAGGGAGGCGATTGGAGACGTAGCTAAGCTGTTTAGTTTACGCTCCATACAAGCATGTTTAGTTACGAGCACGTTCTAACGTCATTCAGTCTAACGCAATTTACACAAGGCTGTGTAGTGAAAAGCATTTTTTGCTCTTGGGGTCCATAAAACCAATATATTCACCGATAAATATTATTAGCTTCATTAGTCTCGTTCCATAGAAACAATAATGCCATCGCAATACGTTAAGTTTAACATAAAAGTTATTTTTAAAGCATTTTAAATCCACTATACCTTCATTTCGTCCTTCATCTATATTACTATATATAGGTTTCGAAGACCAGGTTCCTGATCCGGTTTAAATGGACGGTTCTGGTTGCTGGTTCGGGTTCCGGTTATTCCCTGATATATATATATATATATAATGATTGAAAACCCAACGTGTTCTGTTTGTTGATTACGTATGTAGCGATATGTATTAAAGGGGTTTAAAATCGACCTGTGTTCAGACTTCCCGTCGAAGAGGCGCAAGTCGTAGCCTGGTTCGGCTACTCTTCTGTGTGCATACGATATGGATTTTTCAAAAAGCCCATCACTGTCGACGAATATTCTAAAGAATCAAACGCCCATATCCACACAACAATAACGATCCGGCATAAATCGTTTACGTATTGCCGCATCCGAGTGGATGCCGCTGGCCATAGAATTCGACTGACACTTCCAAGTGGAACCAGGATAGGGGATAGTAGTATGGTGCACTTGGCCTGTGAGCAGGTGACGTAGACAGGTTAAGTGGGGATCTCAAAGGTAGTACTACCTAGACTACGTGCGCAACCCATCCGGCAGGATCAGAATACATCCTGTGAAGTGGTCATGCGGCTTGCTAAGCTAAATTAAACCGTTGGAGACAAAACTTTTCGAACGCTTTAAATGGAGGCATTCCACTGAATTTAGCCATGAATTATGATCTGATAGGTCAGGACGCTCTGCCAATTTCAGTGCATCAACCAAGTTTGGAAACAGTTAAAGAATCCTTCAGGAAGTGGAAATATGAAAAGCAACAGGCGAAGCCGATAATCAAACGTAGCTGTAGAAACATTTCAGCGAACCAGCTATAGAACGTCTGCATAATTTTGTAGTCATGTGCTGGGAGCAGGGCGAAACTCGTTGATTTATCTGCTGCATTTGACTCGGTTGATGCGGCCTATCCACAGCCCTCCGAAAAGTGGGATGGAGAACTTCAAGGGGAAGGGGTAATATCATTCTCGAAGGAAATTACAAAGTCGGAGATAAACTTTGCTTAAAGATACTACATATTTCGATCTTTTCGTTTGTGTTTACTGCCGTACATGTATTTTCAACCTATAAAACGACGTTTTAGCGTTATGTTTAAAATATATTGCATAAAAAAGACACAAATTTTGAGACAAAAAATTGTATTTAGTTGAACTTAGGGTTTCGGTCGAGTGAGGGGCGGACATGAGGGATAATCTCACGAACACGGGGAATTTGGAAAGTGGCCCCATCCTCCCCCACTGTGGACAGGCTAGTCTATCGCCCATCGTTATGGTTCGTAGTTGAAGCATCCGGTACATATAACTCCGGAACTGGCAAGTTTCATGCACAGCGTTACAAAGAATATGCAAGAAGAAATTTGTTATCAAGCCGTGCGGTTCAACATGGGAAGAAAAATTCTAAGTAAATATATGAGTCAGGTAGGGAACATCGGATCCGCCTTAATCTTCAACCTTGTATTTGACTGCCAACGACATCGCGATGCTTGGTGAAAATAAAAGCGCCACGCAGCGAGTTCTTGATAGGTGGCAACCAACTGCCCACCCCGTTGATCTCTAAGATCAATGAGCTAATACCAAGGTCGTGCTCTGCTGGGCTCTCCATTGGCTGAAAATTTTGTCGGGGGGGGCATGAACCAGCCCCCCCCCCCCGGGGGCGACCGATTTTGCCAGAGGGCATTTTGCCACGAGAAGACAGCTAAAAATCGTGTCAGAGATACTGCCAAAATACTTTTTATGGAGAGAAAAAGCTATTTTGAAAAAATTTGTGAAATTTTTGGCTTCTGGAAGGAATTTTATTACATATTATGATCAAATTTTATGGACTTTGCACCGATTGGAAACAAAAAATTTCCATGAGGCGGTGAACCGGGGGCCCAAAATTTTGCCATGGGACATGAACCGGGGCCACCAGTTCTGAACCAGGGGGCCCCCACTCCCACCAATTTGGAGGGCCCAGCTCCGTTGACATCAAATTAAACAAAACAAGTCTGTTGTGTCAAACAAGCATAAACCTGTGTTTCGCTACCTTCGATTTGGAATTGATTCATCCGTCGTTACTAACTATGGTGTGTCGGCCAGAATTGCCAGGGCAGTTGCCATGCTGAACATCAGTCGACGATTTTGGGCAGATCATAGAATTTCAATAAGAATGAAATACATACATAGTCTATTACGTATGCCTACGGCCCATCCTACTACATTGCTGATGGACAGACAGTTGAAACATTGGAGCATAAAGTTTGGGAACGAATCATGCTGATATCCTATTTCGACGACGTGACCAACGCAGAGGTGTTTTCGCAATTCAGGTTGTAGAGAGAATGAGAATGTTCGATAAAATGGAGATGACTCACTTGGTTTGGTCATATCGGCTACATGAGCAACCCATCTATTCCAAAACTCGGAAGACTAACCAACCGTAAGACGTGGTTAAGTTGACTATTTGAGGATATGGACTTACGTTGCATTCATTCCTCATTCGTGAAAAACGCGAATGAAGGATCGTTAGATGCATTCCTGGCAAGCCTAATCCTGGATCGATCCTTGTATGGGAACCTTGCCAATCACTTGGTCGTCCGTAGCGCTACGTTGGGTTGCAGGCAGGTAGACAGGATTGAACATGGGGTTTACACGTTCAAATTCACCAAACATACAGACATGCGTTCGAAATCACATTCAGAGCAAAAACTTTGAAAATATAAACGCAGCTTAAAGTTTACATACTTGCCTGTTCAGAATACAGAAATTTTAATGCTACAGAATTTAGTAGTACGTATATACTATACAAAATAATTCTGTGCAATTCGTGGTCGGCTGAGAGATTTATAACGGTATAAGCTTGAAAATTCGATGGAAACATGACTGTGCATTCTGTAACAATAAATTATAGTAATTTTCGATATGAAGTGGAAGATACGTTTAATTTGTGTAGGAACAAGGCATCTTTCTCTATATAAAGTCGTAGGTCTTTGCCATTAGAGATGAGAACGGTCGAAATTTGTCGGCCCGACCCGTTTGTAATCGTGTGTCTTCCCGCTCGATATAGAGGATTTTGGCGATATAAATGTCAAAAAATAAACGTAAATTGAGCACGCTAACAAATTCTTAAACGAACCTAAGGTTATCGAATTGTGTAATAATTTTACCATCTTCTAGAGGTGAGAAGGACTGAAATAATTCCTCTGTATGAAATCCGTGCCATCTGGGCGTGATCGCACCAAGGACCGTTGTTAATCGGGTGTAGGCTCCTTAAATTGGCAAAAATTATCATATACGCAAATCCACGACCAAAATGTTTTGGCGGACAAAATTTGCTAAATCGAAATATCGAGAGACAATTTAAGTGATCCGAATGGGATACAGCCATTACTGTTTAGCTTGCATTTCTATTACGAACTGTTCGGCATGCATGTCGGCACAACTAGACAGCAACTGCTCGTGGTGTCGAGTAGATCGCGTAAATGTGCCGTCGCATCGTCGTCGCGCCGCGCTATCGCCGTCGTATCGCTCATTTTGCTCAGATCAAGCGGCACGCCACCGCCGACGACAAGTATGGGAAGAGAACGACTGTGATGAGCAGGCGGTAGAGCAGAGGAGCAAGCGGGTAAGAAGTGTCTGCTGACTTTTCATAGTTTATTTTGAAATAAATGCTTCGAGTTCGCATTCTATTCCGATTTATTATGAAACACCATTTCTAATTATTGTAATTGGAACTATTTTATTTTAACTTTGGAATTTACAACCTATAATAACAGCAACTGCTAAACCCCAAACAAACTGTGTAACACGTTCTCGGTCCATCCTGGCTTCTCCAGACTATCAAAAGTATATGCGAGGGGTCCCCCAGTTCGAAAAATATGAGAGCTGAAAATACCTTGGCTAGGCGAATCCGCCGACGTCAAATATGTGTAAGTTAAAGATCAACTGAAGTTATGGACATGTAGCTAGCGAAAATTTAAGCTATTTATGGCCATACATGACAGGTGTAGTAAATTTGGGTTATGGATGCCCAACAAAAATCTATAAAGTGAGCCCAAATTTTTACAACATGTAAAGTAAGAATTTGTTCATTACACTTAAAACTTAATTGTAATAATTTTACCAGTGTAGTAATAAATATACCTGTATTTGCTTGGGTCGTGGCTCTCAGTAGTTTGGAAGTGCTTTATTTAATTGTAATTAGTATTATATTTGTTACAGGCTGACGAGTACTGTGAGGCGTCTGACTACGTGATAGACTACGACTCAGGGAACAACTCCGAAGGAGATTCTCAGTTATATCCGAACCTGGATTCGAATAATTCTAACTGTAAGTTCTTCCTTGAAATGTAATAGATAGTATCTTTTGTTTATAGTAATTTAAAATTTTTGCACCCATGTATCAATTTTTTAACTTACTTTTATCAGTCAGGTTTTGCTACGTTGTTAACTGTTGAAACCATTGTGAAACGTTGGTATCTAAAGTTCTGTGGGAGAAGAATAATCACACTTGTGAGTATTTTGATGTAATCACCTCTTAACTGATAATTGCGTGCTAATTGCTATAAAGCGTATTATACACTTGTACCAAAGAATTTGATCCATATCCTGATCGTACGTCGGCTAACGTTAAAAACTAAAAATTTAGCAAATTTATGGTCAAACATTTAAATTAAGAATAAATACCATAAACATAAAGCGAATAATAATTTATAATTGCAAAATTTCGAACATGTGTGTACGTATATTTTAAAATTCGTGTGTAATTTATTTGCAGCAATATTATCGGTATCGCGTGGGATATCGTCAAAACTAACGCCATCGCTTTCGCCGGGTACCTTAACTGCAATTGTATTTGTCTCCATAACGGCAGTGCTCATTGCCGGCTGGGTCATTTATGCATATCGAAATCCTCATACACCGTCAGGACAGTTTCTTATTAAAGTAAGTGGAACTGGACCATTGGAACGTCATTGTGTAATTTCAAGTAATGCTTCCTCTTTAACGTCTTTGCGCCGTCTCGTATTGGGCAAAATGCCGACATTTACCAGTAATTGTAAAACCTCAAGCCATAAAAATATGTACGTTTGGACAATTATTATCGTAGGAACAGCTGATGATGTCTTAATATCTGATTCTTCAATATCTGATTCTTCTACCCCTATCTGAGAATCTAGTACTGTGCTACAGCCTAAGCTTTTTTTGGTCCACAGAAGAGTCTGGACCCAAATATTTTTACGTGGACCCAAAAAATTTTTGCTGGACCCAGGGCAGTTTCGGCTTCAGAGACATAGGGTCTTCTAATAAATTATCCTAACTACAAAGTGCAGGTTTTTATCATTTAGTGCTCTCATGTGTATATAGTTGCTTTCTGCTGGTTTCATGGATGGCCCTTATCCTTTATCCTGGCTTGGGACAGGCAGAGAGTAATTACTTTCTCTGGCGGATTTACCATCCGTGCCCCTAACCTTCCACCCTTCGGCAAGGACCGGCCGTTATGTGTTGCTGTTTGGGCTTTAGGTTTCCGCATCTTCAGCACGGTTGCTTGTTGCTTCTGGAGCATCAACAACATCATAATCGTTTTCCAATGTAGCCGCTTCAGCTAACTCTTCTGTATGAAATTCATCGAAGTTAATGTCGCGTTTGCCACCTTGTGTTTGTACCAAAGACATGACGACTTCACCAACATTGGCATCGCCCGGCTGCTTGGTCTCGGCACCTGCATACCGTGACGGTCTGCGGTTGACTTTTACACGATAACGCCCCCGAAGCACTGAGTTTATCCAAATGTTATACGCGGCGTCATAGTCAACTTCTTGATAACTCGGAGCGCACAACCTCAGCCGCATCAGTGAATCAATTCTTGCCGTAGCTAGCCTGTTACGTAGACGAGTTTAGCATTCTAGCAGACCATTCTAGCAGATAGCGAAAAGCCTCTTTCAACCTCCGCATTAGAGGCGTCGAAACACAGCAAAATTTGAGCCAGCGGAGCAATTGATGAAAAACGAGGCTCTGTCGTCAATATACATATAGCTTTTTTCCCCAGTGTCGACTATAAGGTCTTCGTCAACTGCGAATGCAGCATTTTTAAAGGAAATTCAGTGATTACAAACTGTTATTTCGTTAGTGTCCGGTCCCAAAATATGTTGATAGTGGCGTACCAGCTTCGCAATTTCTTTTTCACCATAATCAGGATTACCGTCGTATCGATCAGGCTCAAATACAGTAGCTGCGGTCAGCAACTCGTGATTATCAGCGAGTCATGCTTCTAACGCATCGACGATATGTTGGCAAAGATTTGTGACACTTAGATTACTCTAACTCCCGTACACACGGGCCATTACAAAAGTCGTTGATATAACGATTCTTTAGTTTTGAACCGTAACTTTTACCACATTATTAACGTCAAATGGATGGATGTTTTTCTTCTGAAATGTCATGTTAAGCTAGTCCATCTGTTCAGGTATGTCACTTAAATGATGAACTGCAAGCAAAAACTCAGCAGACGAGATCCTGTCGTATATAGCTTTGGCCGTGACTTCTATGTTTGACATATCTCTGTGTACAGCTGAAGCGCTGGAAGATCTTTTACCAGCTATTTAACCGACGCGCTTTTCGACAGCCAGCGTTCTTCAACAATTCTCGCCAATTTGACGACTCCCATATCAAAAGCCTGTGCGAGAGCTTGTAATCCGGTCGAATGTTTGTGTGTTGAAACGTAGTTCACAATTTCGTGAAGCGTCGTATCCATGCCCTGGAAGTAAGGACTAGCGTTGTAAGCATCTTTCATTGCAAGCGCTTCACGGTGTGCCGCACAATTAAATCCAATGATACGCGGCGTATCTAGTCGTTCCGAAAGTTGTTTTCGAACTCCCGTATGGCACTCGGTCATCAAAGCACCTTCATCAGAAATAAACATGACCATTTTTTGGCCATCTATTTTCTTTGAGTCCAAGTACTTCAAAATCACTTAAGTGATGTCCTCCGCATCACAAGCGGATAATTCCAGCGCCGCCAAAAAAGATACTTTTATTTCGCCGGAACACAAATATCGGGCATATAGTAGAAAGTGTTAGCTCGCGAGTTAGTAATTGTCCAAAATTTCCGTCGTTGTCATTGTCAACCACCTGTGGTGTTTTATTACTGTTAGAGTCGGTAGTTCTGGCGAACGAGATCGCACAGCACTGGTTCCTGACTTTGGATCAGACGTAATAAGAAATCTCTTCATAACATAAATATCAAAGTACGCAATAAGCAGATCAATACAGTCTAAAATATACACAAAATATAGTTAGCGTGGTGGAACAGTACAAACTACAGATGCTCTGCACCTCACAAAAACGTATAATTATGATTTATCGGCCAATCTTTGAGTGCAAATGGATTTGCTATTTTCTAGCGGTTAAATTATGTAGTACTCGTTATTTGAATACCGTTCTGTTGCCTCGCATATGTATGTTATTTTGATCTGTAAATTTTAGAATCGACCAAGCAGGTGGCGCTTTCCTGGTAGTCATGGAGATGTTCGATATACGGCGTCAGTGCATATGTAATATAGTTCGAACAATATTATATCGCTCTCAAATCCAAACGTGCTGCTGTTGTAATTATAAATATTGATGAACTAAATTACCACTGTATTTGTTTGTTTTTGGTTTCAGTTAACATACTACATTACCTACATAGAACACGACTATCAGTATTTTATAGCCTTGCGTGACGTAGAAAAATTGACACAGGGTACTGCTGCTCTATTGTGCGCTGTTTGTGCATTTTAACATATTCCCCTCAGGATTTTCAGCCTGAGTTTAGATTTACCTTTTTCAGTACAACCGATCGTGATTAATTTTAGTAAAAAATTGTTTGTAAACTTGGCTTTAACCTCAATAGAGACGTTTTTGCTTCGTTTTTGACACCATTTATTAATAATTTGATCGTTTTATGCCGTATAATATTAAATTTTGATAAATTTTTTGATTTCGAAGCCAAGGAGGGTAAGTTCAAGTCCTATGGCAAAATTTTCAGCGAATGTAGAAGCCAGATTTGTAATGCTAAAACGCTGTTTTATAATCTAAAAATAAAATTGTACGGCAGTTAAAAGTACCTGAAATTTATAGAAATATGTAGCATGGAGAACAAAATTTTGTTTCCCTTCCCCACATTCTGAAATTGCTACCGGGGATGAATGTGCCTACCAAAATCCGTTTTCCAATGTCAGTGGACATTTCAGGTATTTTTGTTTTACTTCCGTGCAGTTTTTTTAAATTGTATATACTGTTCAGAAATTTGGTCATTTATAACCGCGAGTGTTCATTTTTAAGCATGACTGGTCAATTTTACAACTAGCTATATGCGCTTACACCTAACCAAACTAACGTAGATTACATAGGTATATGTGGGTATATTACGTACGTATATGTGGGCGTAATACTTAAGCCTGGCCTTTCCAAATTGGGGGGCTGGCATTTTTTCGGTTCCCCCTGGTTCAGAACAGGTGCCCCCGGCTCATGCCTCCTGGCAAAATTTTGGGCTCCCCCCCCCACCCCGATTCTCCGCCTCTTCGAATTGTTTTGTCTGCAATCGGTCGAAAGTACATAAATTTTGATCAAAATTTGTACTAAAATTTCGTTTTGAAGCCCAAAAATTTCGCAATTTTGTCAAAATTTGCTTCAAAATCGTTTTTTCCCTCCATCAATATTATTTTAGCAGTGTTTCTGACACGATTTTTAACCGAAAATGACCCTTTCAAAATCGGGCGCCCGCCGGTTCGGAACCAGGGGGCTGGTTCATGCCCCCTGGCAAAATTTTCAGCGAATGGAGAGCCCAGTAAGCTATGTGTACATCATAACGTAAGTGTCTGGTGTAGTGCTTTATATATACGTATGAACATTGTGAACGATACAGTCATATGTATTGCAAACAAAACTCGGTTTCGAACGATGGTTTTCGTGGGGTTAAATGTTCCTGTTCATTTTTTTAATTTGGTGATTTATAAGAAATTGTGTTCAAAAGAACATATTTTTGCCCAAAAACCTGCTTCCGCGTCCATTCACTCGATAATGATCTGTCTCGGTTTACTGAAATCAACCAGGCTGTGTTGTTCGTACCCTGAGACATATTTTTATAAAACCGTTGCCATGTCTCCCCTATCAATGGTCGTTTAGGGTATGTAAGTACAGTCAACATATTCAATTCTTTTTGTTTCATAGTAAAAAAAAAGAGGGCGCGAGTGCCTAATACGGTAAGGGTGGGGGGGCGGGGTGGGATGTTAGACGGGGGTAGGGGTCGGGAAGGCAAAGTTACCGTGAAAATTGTACTTTAATCAGTTCTATTAGAAAAGAAACGCAAAAGTCAAGTTCAAATGGCAAACAGAAACATGATTCAGAAACAAATAATTTATCCTAACCACTGGTGTAGCACCGTGAGTATGGACATAACCAAGTGTAGTAAACCAAGACTAGAGAACTATATGCTTGCGACGAGATACCATTATGAGTTTCTATTCTTTAGAGCTATACAAAGGGTTCGTTTTACCGAGTTTACTTTACTAAGGCAGGTGGGAATATTGTTAGCGCGGCGTACCTCACTTTAATCATTTAGTATTAGTGGTAACAAGTTGCAAGTGTTGTGTATTCTACGTATCTTTTGTTTGTACTGTGTTTTATTATAACATGTTGCTCTCAGGGATTGTCGTACATTATTATTAAGATTTTATTGTTTTATGTTAGCTGCAATAATATTACTAGCCGCTTACTAGCTGATAATAGCTTAGTATATTGCGCATTTCTGTTTAGAAATTGACAGTTTTAATTCGCTACTGAGTGCATCACTGTAGCAGCAGCCGTTCTGAAACAGTGGGCGGTCAAGCTGTATGCTCGTAAATACAGTCGTTTAGATGTTGATTATAAAACTTTTCAGCGGTCTTATGTACAATGCGTCTGTTTATAGCGGTACATTTATCAATCAACGACTTGGCGGTAACCAAGCAACAGGTGACTAAAAGCTTATTGGGCATTTTATTATTTAGCACTATTGTTTCTGGCCGGTGCATTAAAACATTTTTGTTTATTAATCTCGATAGTGAAGCATTAGCATGTCGTTGTCAGGGGGTTGTTACATTCAGTGCAAATAACTGGATACAAATTTGTCGTTGGTTGATGAACAAATTGGAGTGTTTTGGCTTGCCTACCAGTGTTTGTAGGTAGATGTTTTTGAAAATGTTCAAGTTATAGATGGTTATTGAATTTACTGTATGCTATGCAGATGCTCATGGCGCTGAATATAATATTCTACTTTTGTCTAAACAAGTTGACATAATAATAATATCGAATACTTTGTTGCCAATAAAAAGTGTCATCCTAAGGTTTCCCACATCTTTTGGGAAAATATTCATAACACACATATGTTAACTACAATTATTAAAACAGATGAACAAATTTATGTTATTCATGTACCAAATATGTTTTACGCAAATATAGCACATAAGTTGTGGCCAAAAATAAGTGCACTCAAAAATGATCGAAATCGCAGTTTCGTTTAATCGAAATTTTATAAATTTGATTACAGTAAAATCTAAATCGATGGAAATTTCTATCGATTATTTTGCACTTAATTCTGGCCGTGACTGCAGCACTGAGCTACCGCAATTTCACCAACATATTTTTGTGCTGGAATAGGAACTTAGCCAAACAAAAAACCACCTATTCTGAATATTCGCTAACTTGGTGAATGGAAATATTTCATCAAACTTGGTCCCTTATGCTCACACAACTAGGCGTTTGCAAATCGCTGGCTGAAACTCACTAACATGGTGTACTGAAAGTTAATTGACTGGTTTCGGATGGCGTACTCTATGCTCGTCCCCAATTGCGGAACGATAATCGTGTTATCCATGAGCAGGAAAACTAGGGAAAATGATAAGAATAAAGAAATAACGAAAAACGGGAAATTTACCATTAAAAACTGGAAATAAATTTTTGTTTCCCCCTAGCAATCGAACTCGAATTCCAACAATAGTCAAATTTTGACACTTTTCAATTTAGTTTTACCCAGGACTCTGATGGTCGACTGTACTGACAAGTGTGCAGTGACAGTCTGCAGCGTGCTGTATAATCCACCGCTGTAAGTCGCGGTCGTTTTCGGTCTTACACCAAGTGGGTCATAAACATGACTACCCCACCGTGTTCATGGATCACCAAATCCAGCCCGCCGCCCAGGTTGTTGGACCACTAAATTTAGAAACCCATTCATGTTCAAGGACCACTAATTGCAGCCCCCCGGTCATAGATCACTAAGTGCAGACCTCCCCGCAAGTTAGCGGATGCTAAATTACATCCACGTCCTAACAATTGCAGTGGACTACCCTAGCAATGCTGATTTGGAACATTTGTTACAAAAGAGTTGCAACACTAATCATAGGTTAAATGAGTTTAGCAACTTATATATGCCATATTTATCAGTTGGGTAAACAAGTCTCACGCTAATACAAACCAGCCTCAGGATTGAGAATTCAAAGCAGCTGCTCTCTGAAATCAGTTTTGTTTCATTCAGTAGAGGAACCAGCGTTTTGAAACTTCCTACAACGTTGCCTGTCACGTACACTATTATTATTGACCATCCGATGTCAATATCCGTTTAGAACATTGACAATAATCATAATTAAAGAGATGTGATGCTCAGACGTAAGTATAGAGGATATATTAATTTTTTTTGTGCTATTGAATGTTGGTAACCTTCATACTGTGACATAATTTAAAAACTAAATATTAATACATTAATGAAATTTTAATGAATTGCGAACCATATATTTTTGAATGCAATGCTTGTGAATTATTATTTAATTGCTGTCATCTAACCTCATCATTGCTACCTTACATAATGCTACGACAAGCATAATTTTATTGTTATTCTGTATAAATGCTACTGTATTTTTATTTATTTGTTATGCTTCACCATAATGTACGTATATATATATATTGATTCGGTTGAGTTTGAAACCGTAATATCGTAAATCAGTCATGTTTGCACTCAAGTGAATTCAAGCTGAAAGGAGTTTTTAATCGTAGCCGAGTGTGGATCTTCAAGCGAAATTATACAGAACTTGTGCGATGACTTGTTAACTGTATGTCTCCTAGACAGACCGTGAATATTATTTAAATCGATTCGCCATCGACAGTGTACCTCTGTGTATAGTAGCATCTCAGCTGATAGGTATTGCTGCTTTGGTGTAATTTCTCGGCTTTTATTTGTAATCGCTGCGTTTGGGTTTCCCTGGTTATCTATTTAATATTACAGTTGTCAATATAGTTGCCGTTTCAATGATAGTATCTTTATTACGCAATTTGGAGCATTGCAACGTCGGCGTCTGTGACAAGTAATATGAGTTTAAATTTGGTGAGGGTCAACATCTGAAAAAATCACTTGTCTTGATTTCATCCCACTCATGTTTGGTTCATTTTTTGTTTTAGTATTTAATTCATGATGAAATTTGTAAGATTCTATAAAGGTTGCTGGCTGTGCTGCACATTCTAACGCTGTAGTTTACTTTGGCCAGGTGATGATACGCAATTTAAACTTTGTGATTCTGAGCTGAATTGGTTTGTTTGCTGATTTTATCTTCTTATTCTGCAAAAACAAACAATGACAGCACTGTCGTGGCTGCATATAATTCACGCTATTGTATTTATATCACCCTCTCTACATAGCCAGAATAACGCATCGTAATGGTGGTCCATGTTGCTTACGTTGTGTTTCACTCCTGACTAGTTGGGCGTAACTATGCCCTCAGCTTATTATGTATTTTGTGGGATTTATAACTGCATTTTGGCGTGTTTTTTTGTCATTGTAGCATGTAACTCGTTGTATTTGTTATGTAGTGTTTGCTTGCTGGAAAAGGCGTTTTTGGTGGCGCTATCGCGCGCGTTACTCGTTATTTTATTTTTGAATAGTCGAAATCAAAACTTAACCTTAACTGCTAATATGTTAGCCATCTGTTTTTGGTAGTACAGTTATTTTTGATGTCACATTGAAAATCTAGGGACTTCATGGAAACCAAGCTTCACGTGTAGGTATCCGCTGAAATTTGGAAGAGCTATGCCTTTCCATCCTTGGGGACACTTGTATATGCAATTATATATGTACTTTATGTCGATTATTGTCGTTTATACAGATCGTATACAAAAACTGAAAGTGTAAAGTCATTTAAGGCGTGTTCACACGTTCAAATTTTGGTCAAAATTTGTCGGTGACTTTAAAAAAAGTTGCGATGTTCCCGATTCTGAGGTCAAAATTTGGGCTCAGTTGGTTTAAGCAACACCATGAAAATTTGGAAAGGTGTTCACACGTTCAAACCTACCAAACATGCACAAAAAGATGCTTGCAAATTTTGGTCAAAATTTAGGCTCAAATTTTGATCAAAAGATTCGATCGCTGAACACAACTTTAGACATCGAAAACGTGGTTTTTTTTCGTTACAGGCGGTCGAAACCATGCATCGGTGGAAAATACTTAATTGTTCTTCATTCCATGTAGTTTTTAAGACGCAAACGCAGCCGAATTTGGAATCTGTATTTTGGTACACATAGATGTGCATCATTTGTGTTTCGTGTATTAGTGAAAACTCTGTACTTACTGTATATAATTTTAAGCTGCTGTATATTCATATGTCAATGATTCTTCGTTATTAGCTCGGTGAACGTAAAGTTTTTTCTGTTTCCGGTATATAAATTTTTTTTCTAACGATACATTTATTATTATCTATATTTTGCCTCTGTTCGCATAACTGTACGTAGTTTGTGTTTGTCATTTAACGTAATTACTGTGTATTTAGTCGCTAACACTTCGGAGAACAAACATCCATGTCTGAAATAATGTGTCAGCTGTGTTAGTGTTTTGCAATATGTAAGATGAGTATGTTAAAAAACTATTGTCTTGTCGAGAATAGTCGCACATATGTTTGTCGTGATAGTAGTTCAAAAGGATGGGCAATCAAAAAGTAACTCAGTGTAAAACCGGCTTAGTCAATTCTAATTTTAGAGCATAAAACTGCGTCGTCTTTTGAGAAAGGATCGCCGGAATGACACGAAGTCGCGTTTGAAACGGTCGATTACGTTATAGCTTCGTAATCTCAGATGGTATCCCATTCTCTACTACAGTGCTTAACAAACTTTGCCAAATTTGTAAGTCATTAGGTTATTATTAGCCCAGTGGACATGGAGATAGATGATTCACACTACAGCCATCGGAAAAGATGTTTGTCTTATCACCACGTCTTTCATTTATAAATAGCACCAGCACCTTAGGCGAATTACATTTTATCACCGCGCACGCCTTTGGTATATTCAAACAATTATAAACTACTTAGTTACTCTATATTACATTATAAATGTATTGAGATTCTACACCTCAATAGAAAATAAATGGCCTTTTTACTCTGGCTCTTCATGGCAACAATTGAGAACAGTACAATTTCAGAAAGTTGAGTTTTAAAAATAATTCTCGCGATGCAGTTTCTAAGGATGTACAATATTCAAAATAACTGTTCCACGACATGTGAGCCACGTTGTCCCACGTTGCCTCTTTGATAAGTAATGTGGAATAGAAGTTAAGTTTCTCCTGCCATCGTTCGGGAATTAACATTCCAATGTTAGGTAGATTGACATATAAGCTTTGTGCTTAGAATTTAAATTCAGTACTACTGGTGAGACTATCCAATGTAGTGCTGAGCAACAGCTGGTTTTGAAGTCAAATGGTCGGCAGGTAAAATGTTTGGCCGACGGCTCAACGGCTGAGCGATAGCAAATGGACGACTGGCCGCCAAGAAGCTGCTCTTACAGCTATACGAACTTACTAAATGGATTTACAGCATTAGTTAAAAATCGAGTTGCATATATTTTGCATGGTATATATACTGTAGCAAGTGTTGAATCGTGCTCATAGGCAAATTATAGCAAGGCAATACTATATTTAGTGGCGAACCGGAATTTTGCTTTCGGTTCCAGCGAAAGTCGTATTCTGGTTGCGGTTCCGGCAAAATGGAAATACCATACCGAACCGGAATTCCGATTTGGAATTTTTATAACGTCATCTGCCGTTCAAACATATGTAATATATACATTTTGATTAAGTTCTAATACAACGAAACAGAAGAAAAGATTAACTCAACGAATTCGTGCTTTGTGAACCGTAAGTAGGACACATAATTTTTCATTCATTTTCAGGAATTTTTCATCTTGACAGAGTAGGGGTTTGTTAAAAAACAAAGCCAGCATAGTCTACATTGGAGTAAAAGTAACATATCTGCAACTCAGACAGAAATTGCTTTCTTGGTAATGAACTATATTTACTGAAACTGTGCGGGTAGAATCACAATCTAATTTATAGCATTCTGATCAGAAAGTCATCATCGTCAAGCAGACGGGCACAGCCTCAACAATGTGCTACCACTAATCATAAAGCTATAGTATACTTTCATTTTCTTTTAGAACCATATAAACCAATAATTCAAGTATCATACGGAATAACATGTAACGAACGTATGTCTAGTTAAATAAGGCGGTTGGAGACAGAGCCAAATTGGCTAGTCTGCGTTCCATGTGTTACAAGAACATTCAGTTTGACGCCCATGCGTTACAAGCACATTCAGTTTCAATTTTGACGCAGTTTATTCAAGGTTGTTTATTGAAAGGCATTTTTGCTGAGGCGTCAAAAACAGATATTGATCGATAAATAACCATTATCTTCCTCAGTCTCTTCAAAGTTCCAGAGATTCAATAATGTCATCGCAATATAATAAGTTTAATGTGAAAGTTATTTTAAATACAGTTTCGAAGACCAGGTTCCGGATCCGGTTTAAACGGACCGTCCCGGTATCTCATCCTAGTTCTGGTAAATTTCGGTTCCGGTTACTTCGTGCTACACAGTTAGTATTGGAAATCAACCCTGTAATGGTGTAAATTTTGTTATTTGAACGAAACAGAACAATTTGTGTCGTGTAAGTTCGACAAATTATTGTGTTTTGTAAAATCACCTGGTTATGTGCTCATTGCACGTTACTTAATCGATAATCGACACTGTAAATTTATAGCATGAATTGATAGTCAATCCATTCTGTGTTGTTTTATTTTACCAAACATATATATGTAATGATTTATTTATAACAAACCTATACATAGTGTCTATCGGTGTAGTCCTAATCCGAAATGCTTCCATGTGAGTTGACAACTGAGTTAGACCTTCGTCCTGTGTCAATAGTTGTCTGGCAACCCGATTGTTGCTGCACCCCTCTCAAGAACCTTGAGGGTACCCCACTGAATTATTCGGCGGGATAAACCGAAAGACAACCACATTATTGTTTAATATAAAGCACATGAGTATGCTCCAGTGTCATACTATTCTGCAAAATTTTCTTTATGCATTTTTAGTATTACTGATTCGGTGTTTACAATTTGTGGGTAGCATAGGCAAGCGTGTCATAGCCAATTTCAATAATTATACCATGGAAACTAGTTACAGTGGAAAATTTTGGTATCTTTTAAAACGGATTAGTTATTGCAGATACTTGGAAAACCGTTAGATAACATCAGGATCACGAAGTAAGCTTTCACAAATGCTGAATTCGTTCGCAAATAATCTGTAAAACTGGGTGTATTTCCACGAATATATGGGTCGTGGCGCTCAGTCAAAAATAAAACTGAACTTGGACACATGTGACTGCTTTTATTGTTTTACGTAATGTTCATCGTAAAAAATGGCAAGCATATAGAACATCTATGCTCATCCGTTGTTAAAAATTTCGGCCCTGATTGGGCTGAGGGGAAAAATCAGAGAAGGGGCCAACCATGTTTTCAGTATAGCCCCATAGTCTTTGGACTCCCAATCATACCCCCAAAAGAGAGCTCTTCGAGATCAGGGTCCCGCTTTTAAGGTTTAACCTCCTGATGATGCTAAATTGTGCTTTTTATATTTGGATTTTTGAGGTATAGAGGCTTTTTTGGCAAATTTTTTTCCTAAAGCTCCGCTTAAGATCGTCACCCCCATGGCCCCACGTGGGCCAGTTTTTATTGCTCTTTCCAATGGAAAAGTTTTCAGGGCTTTAGCTCTTGAAGGGGGTTCAGGAGACGGGCCCAATTTCAGGGGTCGAATTTTTTTAGAAATATGGATTTTGGTTTTTTGACCTTTTTGGACATAACTTTGGATTGGATTGACCGATTGGGCTCAAATGGGGATATGATGTAGAAAATGCAATGGGTTATACGGCGATGCATGGGGTGTGACGATTACTGTCCGTCACAAGAAGATATGGCTCCCGATATCGGGAATGCAAGCGAAAAACGGATATTTTGATATTTGGAAATTAGATTTAGATTGGGCTCAGTTTTAGGGTAAGCCTGAAGCTTAGGTTAGGGTATCCGGAAATAATGCACCGACAAACGCAGCCGAGGAAGCACCAGAACCATGCACCCAGAAGTGTGTCAGCTAGCCAGCGCAGCGGCAAATTCTATTATTGAATTCAGCTCGTCGAGCTGAGTCGATTAGTACCAATTTCAGCGGCGTGCCACCATTTGCTGATCCCCCCAGCGCAAACAGCGCCAAAATTTCAACATAGCGTTGTGTTGACAGGTATAATTGTCGGATTTCAAATACTACGCTTCTCGAGTATTATGTTCCTGACAATGTGTAGATAACGCTCTTAGGCCACATATTTCTCGAGTAGGTTCTACAGTTTTCCAAATTCGCATACTAAATAAAATTGCAACTATGGCCCATGTCAAGTTTAGGGGCCGGACGTTATAACGTTAGAGAAAAGAACAGTTTAGAGCGGGGGTTCGGGGGCAGCCGCCCCCGGCTTAGGCTTAGTACATGGCTCATGTAGCCTTATTAGATATCGAGAACAGCATGGCATGCATTATACTTGGGATCCTAAAGTTGACATGGGCCGTAACTATTATAACTTAATTAAACCTCTCTTGTTGCCAAATATTCGGCAACACAAAAAACGACAACTTCGTTTATCAAATCATTGTCTGGCTTCAATTTGCAAAGCAAAGCGCGCATTTAGTGTATTTTTTAAGCGAATCATTCAAACTAAAATGCATTTTGGTCAATGTTTCGCCATGTTTGTATAATATTTGGTAAGGTATGTTGTTGCTGCTAAGTTATATATATATAACTGATTCAGAATTTTTATATAAAATTTTAATTGCTGTTATTTCCGAGCGATATACACTTTGGAAATTTGGTCATGTAGTGTTTTTTACTACTAAATACTTAAGCATGTTATCAATATGCTTAGGCACGCGCTTTGGAATGTTCTTTAGAACCAATCAACAGTGGCGCATCCATTTAACCCCGTACTAGTGTGTTTAATGATCACTCTCTGAGAAACTCAAGCGCTCGGCACGAATCTAACTCGTATAGCATGCGCGAAAATTGCGTACGCAAACCGCTGAGTTACTTGCCCATTTGCTTATGCGGACTCCCAAAACTAGAATAACAACTCGCCTGGAAACAAACGTTACGTGACATACCTAGTTTACATGATGCGTTGAAATACGCTAATGCTAATTGGTATCATTAGCCCTTTCGCTACCTAGCGAAAAAATATGTTTTACATAAGACAAATGATATTGAGCCCAGGGAAAGTAATGAACATCAAATAAATGTCAAAAATAGTTTTAGCTGTAAAATACGATAGTGTCGAGCATACTGGACACTGGCTGTTAAAGGTAGGCTTAGAGCTGGCGAATTGAATTTATAGGTCTTTGAAAAATTTTTAATTTCCACCAGATATGGATGAAAAATTTTCACTTTTGCATCCTGACATCGCATCAATACACCGTCATCTAAGAGTCCAAAGATTCTAAGTATAGAACAAACAGTATTGTCTGATAGGTTGGGGCTGCTCTACTTCTCCCGCCACAGGCATGATGATAAGTATAGTGATAATAAGTATGGCCCATGTAACCTCAAAGGGCAATACTTTATATCGTTAGAAAAAAGAACATCTTAGAGCGGGGGGCGGCAGTCCACCGACTTAGGCTTACTGCATGTGATATAAGGACCTCAGCTTTGGCAAGACTAAAGGCTTATTATATTGACAACGGCATGATCTACATTGTTCTGTCCCTCGGGGGCGGCAGTCCACCGACTTAGGTTTACTGTATGTGATATAAGGCCCTCAGCTTTGGCAAGACTAAAGGCTTAGGCTTAGTATATTGAGAACGGCATGATCTATATTTTTCTGCCGCTCAGAGTTGCTTGGGCCATAAGTATAATTATACTGCTATGATAGATTTGCCACTGCCTACTGTTGGCCGACTGCACTGGCGACCGTTGGCCGACAGTTGCCGACTGCACTGCCGACCGTTGTCCGACTGCACTGCAGTCCGTTGCCCGACTGCACTGCTGACCGTGGCCGACTGCACTGCTGACCGTGGCCGACTGCACTGCCGTCCGTTGGCCGACTGCACTGCCGTCCGTAGGCCGACTGTGCTGCCGACTGCACTGCCGACCGGCCGACTGCACCGCCGACCGTTGGCCGACTGCACTGCCAACCGTTGGCCGTCTGACGACCGTTGGCCGACTGCCGAGGCCGGTCATTTGACTTCGAACCAGCCCGTTGCACAACAGTAGTTGTGACATCACTTTTGATGCCGTTATAAATAGCTTATGTCGAATTTATATATATGTTTCAATTTTTTATTCCATACCAGTTTAGATTTCACCTATAGTTCACAGAGCGAACGGGAATTGATGTAAATGAACTAAGTGAAAAAAGTGCACATAGAATTTTGGTTGTACACACCCAAGGTAGTGCAGAGCAGAGGGCACGTTCCTTAAATTACGCCAGGTACAAAATTACGCATAAAGGGCCAAGATAAAAATAGTCGGTGCTCGGCGGGTTATAAATGCTGCCCCAAACTGGCTGGCGCGGCAGTTTGCTGGAAGGCCCACTCGGCACCCCTCAGTAAGGGGTAAGGATCACACACGCATGGATTTTTTTGTGTACTGAAGTCCAATAATAAATAGATTCACCCAATATTTAGCTATTGCAATGTTATCACCACAATTGATATAATAGATATAATAATATTTTTAAATTCCATCGATACGGCTTAGTTAAGCGATTGCTACCATAGGCAACCGCTGTCCAGCTACGAGGACAGATAGGTAAAGCCTGCAAAACGGCAAAAATCCGATAGGGCAAGAAACTGAGTTGAATAATTGTAATCTAATAGCCCTTCCACATACTATAAATTTTACTTACTTCAAATATATACAAGCAAAGGAGTAACTGTATCAGGAATATATATAGCGTAATGGACCTTCTGGCGGGTCTTGTATACACAGCAAGTTTAAATCCTTGTAACTAAGTAAGCCGCAATGCCGCCAGGAGCCAACAAACATAATATAATGAGAACAAACAATAGTATGAAATTATATTAACTTCGGAGCTGTTATTTGATTGGATGAATAAAAACGCGTAATTAATACTTGTGTCCAGTGTGCTGGA
>JASANE010015343.1:0-21633 GCA_030248225.1 Trileptium ribeirensis
TTCCGCCCCACCTACACCACATCCACACACTCCCCTAATGCCACAAGGATTCGAAGCCACCATAGAGGACTACGTTCCGGATGAATGGCTCACACCATTTCACACCCCTCCAAGGCCACAACCCGCACAATCCGTCCCTGCAACCAGCCAACCTCCACTGGAACCCGCGCCAACACCAAAACCTAAGCCTAAACCACGACGAAAACCAATTAAGGTTCCCGCGCCAACTAGTGAACAAGCGTCATCCATAAGCTCGGAAACTACTTCACCGGAAACAGCCGATTTTCCGACACCGCCCCAACGGTGGATAATTCCGCCCCTATTATCACCTCTGCAGGAACGGGGAACCAAAGATCCACAGGTACCATCCTTTGGCCGATGGACCACCCGAAGACAAAACGAACTAGCACAATGGGAATGGGAAATGCAGGAGATAAGAAGGAAAAGAGAGGAAGCCGCCCGTGCCCGAGGAGAAATACAGGATGCAACTGAATTAATGGAGTACTTCAAGAGGATCCCCTATACAATATATCTCCTCGGAAGACCAAGTAGCTGCCGACGGGATTGTGGGAAGATTTTTTTGAAAGTTTAGCTCGACAACGAAAGCAGTTAAACAACATCGACCTTCCGAGTCTTCGGAAGCTGGTCGACCGAAACGATCACGACCACGGACTACGGACAAGGACGAAGAGACAATATCAACCATTGGCGAATCAACTAAAGGCTCCTCTACCAAAAAGAAGAGGAAGAGCGCCGCCGCGTAGCGCTCCCTCCACCCTTAAGGGAGTTCTAACACGACCATCACGCGCCAAACCACGTAGACAAACCCCCGCTAGGGGCCGGAATGGCAAGTTGGTTGGCAAAACGACGAGGAATAAAAATTGCTCTTCCATAAAATTTTTACCGGGACCACGCCAAAGGCCCCACTTTGAGCTGGACCCCTCAACAGAGGAAAGCGAGGGATCTCCTGAGATGGGACCCTCTGCGCCCGAGGTTAAGGAGAGGGAAGAACCCCCTCAACCTACTCGCCGACAACCACATAGGCAAGCCAGGGACCGTTGTCGTTGGTATGAAGAATACATACCATACGGAGAAGAAGCCGGATTCGTAATAACACGTTTGGACACCCGACGATTGGAACCTAAAATTACGACACCAGCTCGACGGACTATACCCCTTGCTCCACCGACTCGACATCGTGACCCTGTTATGCCGATGGATTATCCATCTGGTAGTGCTCGTGCACGGCACGACATGTTTGAACCTTTTAGGGACATCTTTGATCGAGGACATGTTATCCGCACATCCGGACTTGGAACCCGACGAGGACACTGGACAAAGACAATTACGACCTGAAAATATCGGACTAGAAGTGGTCCGACCTCCGAGACAACCGCCTCGCGAGCGACGGTTGTAACGTTTAAATCACTAGAGAAACACCCCAGAAAACTCGAGTCTCCGCCGCGATACTCCCTCAAGAACCGCCACTAATGGCGATGAATACTATTGCAGGAATCATCAATTCAAATGATTCAACGATATTGAACAAATTCCGCAACCTCGAGTGCCGTATTACACCATCAACTATGGAGGCGCCGATCGAAACGTTCCTGTCCAAGGGCACACACTGGCCAGAACTCTCCAACATGGCTCCGTTGGGCCAAACCAGTCACCCAATACCCCATCGAATACGCCTCGACGGAAGCAGCTACCAGCTCCTCGTCACGTATTTGTTCGACGAGGAGCAAGCAAAACAGGACATTTCAGACCTGAAGATGGGAGCTCGAGACGTCAAAGCCATCTCCCGTAGGAACAAACAAAAGTTCCTGGACTCGAAGACAACCGGGCGCCTCCGTCCAGTACTCCCTCACCTCATGCGGACGGTGCTACTGGAAAAGTTCAAAATTCCCCGATTTCGGAACGCCTTACTAGCCACCGGATACACCCAATTGCTCGAGGCGAACCGGTCCGATTCCTTCTGGGGAATTGGCCTAGGGCCAGACGACATCAAGTTCGGCAAACGACCGCGTCCGTGTCATAACGTGATGGGTCGCCTGTTAGAGGAAGTTCGAACCTTCCTCCGACATAACGTCGCCTCTTGGCCAACGGTCTTGATTTTGGGCGACTCATTAGCGGCGCCTTTGGTCAATATGGCCGCATCAAAAGGGTGGTTCGCCCTGGCATGGCCAGGAGCCACCATGCAATTCTTGGTTCGGCTGGCGACGTGCATCGCCACGCCGCAGACTAAGACAATCATGATTCTTGGCGGCTATAAGGCGGCCCTACGACCGAAACCGCACGAAGGCCGTTTGCTGGACACTCCCAGCAAGGTTATGCGTCGAGTGCGCCGGTGTATCTGTTCATTCGACTATCTACTTAGTAATGGAGCCCGAGCGGCCGATCTTGCCCCGCCTTCTCCCGCATTGGGACATTGGACAGGACAATACTGTTGAGTGGCACGACAGTTTTACCAAGATATTTCAGGACATTAAATGGCAATTCCCCGACAGGATGCAGAAGTCATCGATGCCCTACCACCGAACTGAAGGAGTCGGGAGCGTGGGAGAATATTCAGGACAAGTGCCGAAATACTGAGACCACACTACCGAACCTTATATCGGACATTTCCACAAATGGGCTCAACAAAGCCTAGTACCTAACCAATGGGATTAAAACAATAAAGATGAAATCCTGACATGACCGTGTGACCGCTGACTATTGGGAAGATTTTTTTCTTTCTTTTTGTGCTTTTGTATTTTGCCACGACGAACCTTCGATAACACTGGTAAACCTGATCAGGATGCAGTAGACGGTTTAGTTATGATTACCTAATTATGTACCCGTCATGTATATGTATGTCGCATTTTATAACCTGTAGTAAATCTATTTGATCGCTTTATAAGGGTATTTATGTATATGCACCATGGCACCACGGCTGATATCAGGAGATAAACCAACTAAAATCGGAAAATTCATTCAAAACGTCGTGCAAAGTCCTTTTCACCCCCTTGAATAAGAGGTGGACTTTTCAGGTTTAAGGAGGATTCGGCGGAAACGTGGCCAATTTACCGATAGGCGTGCTTTGGAGGTTTTTTTCCAAAAGCAACGAACTTTAAAAGTTATTAGGCCAGGACCACGATGTGCGGATAGGACCAACGATGGTGGATAATTACCTGACAACAATAACATAGAACAGAAAACTAGGAAACCTGAATTTTAGAGTACCACACCTCATCTCATATTCTGTACAATTTATTATGGGGTCGTAGAGCATAGTTCATTTTGCAGTACGGAAAAACCAGGCACGAGCCTTTTTGAAAGGGGTCTTAGTCGTCGGAGACCCCATTATGGGCGAAAATTTTCATTATAGGGACAACAGAGGAAATTGTTTCCAACCCGAGTAATTAAGTCCGAAAATTTCCATTTAAAAATATAAGAGATGTAACAGGCTCGTTCCGGCCCGTTACGTTTATCTTTCATGATTTCGGCGTCAAAAGTGCTTAAACGCACCTCAAATCGAACCAGACAAAGCTTACGGGAATGAGGTATTCAGGTGTTGCATGGTGCCATGGTGGTCGATGATTGTACTGCGTAGTTTTATGTTTTGTCACTGCTATTTTTTTGTCATTTATATAACCTTGTCATAACCTTTGTCACCGTACCATTTATTGTGTAATTAATTATGCATATGTGGACAGGCTCAAGTGAGCCCAGCGAGAATCGACGTAGGCCAGATGTCTAACTTTCGGAGGATGAGGAAGGTAATAGAATCTTTGATAGGATTGAACGGGCAAGCTTGAACGGAACTCGGCTACTTCTCCCTATTTCACCAGAGAAATTTCAAAATTCCGACCGTCCGGGAATAGGAGGCCTTTGACAATTTAAGGGGTCGGAAAGTGATCAAACTCAAGACCATCAAGTTTACCTGGTTTGAGCGAACCATAGCTCAATGGTCGCAAAAGTAAGCTGAAACAAATGGGTTACGGTAGTTTCCGACTATTCGGAAACAACGGACCTCGGGTCTGTTTATCGGCCCGTGACCGCCTAACGGTTCAGATCTACAAAAAAGGCCCCGAGTACTTATCGATAGAGAATTTTCCGAGCTTCCGAACGAGCTCGAAACATCGCAAATCGCTGGAGGATTTCACGAGATATCCGGGGGACAAATAGGTGAACATTCAATCAACTGCCAATACTTACGCTAGGTTTGGCTGGTGACCAGGGTTCCGAGTGGACCTGGTATAGGCCTACATGGAAATATAATTATGCATATGTATGTGTATTGCGTGATCTTCGTGTCTCGGCATGTCTATTTTCCCGCCCCCACCGTATCAGAACCTTTATTTTTATAGCATCCGTTGACGCCCAAAATTGCCTGACCCGCACCCTAACAACTGGTTTTTCTGGTAACCATCGGATCATTGATTGAAAGTATGCGTGTTTCTAAGTAGTGTACCCATTTAGGCATCTGACGAGGCCAGGCGGGTCTCGATCTGACCAGTCCTCCCGCTGCCATATAGCTTACTTCCCTGTTTTATAATGCTCCACGAAAATTCAACATAAAATTCCTTCAGTTTGTACCAACTCCGTATTCGACCCCAGACCTTAAACGTGCTCATGTGACCCCTCATTTTATTCGCCTGCTCCTGGCGAGCACAACGATATCCGGCGGGTCTTTGTCCGACTTTGCGTTAACCCTTATGACCGATAATGTGCCCCCCCCAATTTGGCATGCCGACTGCAAGTGGGTACAAACCGACCGAAAATTTAACCCCGACTCAAAAGTAGGCATAATGCCCCTCATTGCATTCGTCGCGTCGAGACATCTTCAACGATGCCCGGCGGGTCTCCATCCGTCGCCCCGTTAACCCGGGACGGCCGAAAATGCGCCCCCACTTTTTGCCGACACTCTCTTTAACAGTCTTTAACAGTCGTGATTTTAGTGCCCCTCTACCCGCTGCCGTTAAGGTAGGGAAAACACCCCTCGTTTAAATCGCCTTTCCAAGACGAGCTCAACGATGCCCGGCGGGCGTCGCTCCGCCCAACCGTTAGAGCGGGAGAGCCCGCTGAAACCCCGCAGGCTAATACATGTCTGAAGCCAAAAGTTGGTCCCGACCCGCCTCTGCGTCTAACCCCCTCGTGTTCGGTATCGTTCGGCCCCGTTTTTCGTCCTGGGACCGAATTTCACCCTAGCCCCTCGAAATTCGCTCGGGAACCCCCTGTCCCTACTCCCTTCCCGTGCCCTTTCTTTTTCGTTCTTCTTCTTTCTTTCCACTCTCTCTAACCGACTTCTTTGGTCGGTTGCCGTTGCTGCTGTCGCCGTGGGTGTGTGTGTGTGTGTGTGTGTCGTTGTGGTTGTTGTTGTTGTTGTTGTTGTTGTTGTTGTTTGTTGATGTTGTTATTGCTGATGTTGTCGTGGTTCTGCATGTTTCTAGTGTGGCCTCGAGCGACCTTTCTGTCGCTCAGGTCGCCTGTGTGTCTCATGTGTAGTGTGTGCTCATGAGTATTGTATGTGTATGTGTTTGTGGATATGGATATATATATATATATATATATATATAGTATGTAAAACGACACAAAAAACAGGACATGTAGGGACAGGACATACAAAATTCTGTTAAATTTGTGAGTTTTACGGACGGACTGGACACATAGGAATAGGACAGACGGGGGGCAGGTTTAGGGCCCTCCCGTGGGTTCCGGGAGTTCCTGAATAGGACCCCGGATAGACCGAAAGATGCTTAGGATTGTGCTGTGCCCTAGAACACGAAATAAGTTCATTCCTGCCTTCGGTTCCCCCCGCCCCTTTGGGACGTCCAAAGACGTCCTGTCGGGATATTTGAAATCTAGCTAGGAATGCTAGGAATTCTAGGAATGTTTGGCTTTATTTTGTAAGCCAACATATAAACGTGCAATGTTTGCACGTTTATCCATGGGTAGGGCGATAAAATTTAGCCCCAGATGCCCTCCAAATAAGCTTAATTAGGTGATGGATGAGGCAGCTAACTCGCTAAATAGCAGAAATTTGGCTTTAAATCGGCGAGTTAGCTGGGGGAAAATTTGATGAATGAGGGCTAGGAGGCGAAGAAGACAGATTCCAGCTTACTTCGAGCGTATTTACGTTCCAAACTTGGGTTTGAAATTTTAAATCTGACGGGTGATTTAATCGATTTCGTGGGACATCTGGGGGTAACGACCAAGCTAGATTATGCAAGGGGTTTAAAAGATCTGAGTAATGGGTTTTGGATAAGTTTCTGACATGAACTTTGGGGGTACAGATGGGCTAAAATCGGAGATTTTGGGAGAAAACTCGCAGATGGTCGACCTCCGAGTAATCGGAGGGTTCAAATTTGATGTCGGCGATTTCGATTGAAGCCGACTCTCTCTAACGGGGTCCCAGGGTTTACGATAGCTGTCAAAATCAGAATTTGGGGAATTTTTCGATTGGGCGCCCGGGTTTGACCTCGAAAAAGTGGGCGTCAAAAGAACGTCGCCGATTGGATGGCGACAAAATCTCCATGCTTCAACATAGCAGAAAATTTTGAAGCGACGACTACCACGTCGTCTCTTCGAATCAGTTCAACTTCGACAGCGCGGAGTTCGGTCGACTCTACTGACCGGCTCCGACGCTTTAGTTTTGTTGTATGGTTTCGCCTCGGCTTTTAGCTTTCTTGTGTTTTTGCTTTCTTGGTTTGGAACGGGATTCGACGTTGGAGGACCCGTGTAGGCGTCCTTCGCCTCACGGAAGGGGACTAGCGATTGCTGTCCCGGATCGAACCTAGTAAGTCGGGATGAGAGTCAAGCGCATGGGGGTTTATTTTCCCCATTTGTGGTTGTAACAGACCGTTCATCAAAATAAAATTTTCATAGCAACAGTCGACATTCCCGTCCGTTAGTGGACGTTCTGTTTTACATGTTAGCTTATTCTACCTTTCAAGTTTCTTGACAAACCTCCTTCAGTCGAGTTTCGTTTTGGGCATCCTGAGCGAACGCACGGAAGGTGTTAAGTTGGGGACAACAAAGTCGAAGTAGTTCTGATTCCCCGTGGTCATAGGTAGGACAAACCAATGATGGACGCCTCTCGTCCATGTTTTTTCATGACTTCTTACTTGTGAGTTAGGGCCGTAGAACTTTCCTGAGCTGACCACGGTAAAATTTTACCATTAAATCATAGGGACTTGCATTTTTCCTTGTTTCCGCTCATGTTTATGGTTTCCAAACTTTCAGTTTAGTGGACTGTTCGACACTCATGCCGCTGCTTGAGTGCGGACTGACTTTGCAGATAGGGACCGAGGATTAGCCTCGGTCGGGCTTTAGGAAGCCCCAAAAAATTTCGTTTCTCAATTCGAGTTAAGTAAATTTGGGGAATACAAAAGACTAAACAAATTCTAGGTGACTTCAGCTTGAGCTTAAGGTATTGGCACTCCGAAAGGAGCGATCTTTATTACAACCTCTAAACGATTTTGGCCAATGTTCGATTTGATTGCCAGCGTGACGGTTGATGCCAGCTTTACACAGTCCTCGACAGCCCCTCACGACCAAACTTACTACTCGCTCCACGAGGTTTACTTCGAAATCGGCTTGGTCCGATTATTAGGTTTACCAACGTTCAGCATAACCCGCACACGTGGTTAAGCTTAACGGTAGGACACTGCTCCCAAAATGAACCGACGGCATGGCTAGATGCCTGAAATTGGCCACCAGATATACTTTCGAAGGCGCGATAGGGTGCCCACTATTCAAAATGAAATCAAAATACTCTCATTTTTATAAAATAAGATCGCGACCTTTTGCGAACCGTTTTGACCTCGAACCGAGTAAGTGCAAAACCCCGTTTTCTTTTCAGAGCGACTTGATCGCTGAGTTTAAGTTTTTTCTTGATTTTAGCTCGGTGTGCCCGTTAGGCTATGTACTATGTAGGCCCTTGCTTTTAATTTCACTGTTTCTCTCTCTCCTTTCTCAGTTTCCCTTGTTAGGTTTCGATCCTGCACGGGGAATTCAAGCCCGCTGCAGATTTTTCTGTTTTATCCACTCGACTATCGAGTTCTGAGAAATTTCAGTAAAATTTCGATGATAACTCGACTGCACAATTTCGACAGTGCAGTCAAGACACTGTACAATTTCAATGTGTACAGTGTAATAAGGACCTAGGATAAGCGATAGAGAGAGAGTATAGAAAACAGAACAAAGACAAAGGAAAAGAAAGAAGAAAGAAACCAACCAAAGAAACAACCGCCGAAACAGGGACGCAAACGTGTCCGAGGGCGCAACGCCCCGTATCCCCCAGGCCAAGACTAAAACGCATCCTACAGTGCAAACCTGGCCCCGACTATAAAATGGGCGCAAACGCCCACTTGAAACGACTAGGACAGCGATATGGGCCGCCTAAGAAATCGCCCAAGTAAGCTAACCCCACGTGAATTGCAGGGACTCGGGATACTCAACCCGCGGCTGGAGAAATGGGGACTCTGTGACATAAGCAAGTCGAAATTGGTGCTAGAGTTTGTTTTGAGGACGAAATGCTGCGAGAGGCTCGATAGGGATGTTAGTCAGGATTTAATGAGCAAGGAAGGCACGCTGGACGGAACTTTTGTATCTGACTAGTTTATTGTTACCCCGCTTATAATGCAACGATCGTTAGTACTCGATTACTGGCGTTAGAGTAAATTGCTGATCCTTCGCTGCGTAATGACTTGTACCATAGTAGTTTCAGTAATATAATCATGCCTTGACCTTGACGTATAGCCGTGTTCATACTCGTGCCCTGATTCATGCCCCTCCTCTATTGAAGCCACTCGATGACACTGAAGCCTCCCCTATTCCCGCACAGTCCTCTAAGTGCGATAACGCCGCGCGTTATTAAGAGCGAATTTCGAAGCACGCCAGAACACGCAACCCGAGCTATAGCCGATTTAGTTAATGTTCCACCGTGAACGTCTCGGGTTCAGATTTTGGTCCGGTATTTCCGGGAACGCATTCGCATACATCGCCCCGCTTCCTTGGTGGACATAGACGAGGGAATGAGCGGACACGACGATGTCAATCTCTATTGATTAAGATGATGCCTCAGTTGCCCGTTTACGTTTTGATGCTGTATTGTACTGTAGAAATAAATCTTGAAAATCATTTGACGTGTCCCGTGTTATTGGATCCTCAGCGTGATAAGGACGTCCAAAGGGACGGGCCGACCCATCGTGCCACGGCTTGCGGACGAAAATACCCCAAGCCCTGACTCGATCGGTCCGCCACCTATGTTAATGTAATGTGTACTGGTATTGCAGCGAGAAAGGTCCACAGAGCTGTTTATAAAACCTATTCGCATGACTGTCACACTCAAACAGAAGATAAAATTTACTAGGAAAACTTTATCACTAGACATTAATACGGTCAAATTACCACATTACAGAATAGATAGCCCGACGTTAAACTTTCAGGGCATGTCGGAACCCTGTGGGGGCCACATGGCTACAACGGACAAAGTGTTCGGCTTAGGATAGTGCAGCAGAACTCAAAAATTTGCCTAGCAAAACTAAACTTATCACGCCTTTTACTTTGGTTTGCTCTAGAATAAACAACTTCCTTTAGCGTAGGACAGGGAATATCGGTTTGACATTATGACCTGCGAGCAGGTTTCGGTGTCAACCTCCCTGGGGGACCTCAGTGATCATACCAGAATACTAGACACGTGCGCAACCAATCGGGCGGGGTCCGAACACACCCCGTGAAGCGCGCCTGCGGCCTGCTAAGCTCCGTAACTTCTTGGGTCTGACCAAGAAAAGTGGCTAAAATAGAAAACTTAGGGTCCGCCCTTGAGGTTATGATAGCCGGGGTCGTATGGGCATGGTGTTAGGAAGTTGCGCCATGCAGCTGCGTCACCGTTATTACACATAAGCGAAAATATCAAAATCTGCGAGTTTTGACAAATTGGCTATGTCTTCAGGGTGTTTTCGCTGTTTTGTCCTGGACACTGAGGGTCACGGGGAGGCAATCTTAAGGTTTTATTTAAGGTGGGTCAAAGGGCTATTCTGCAGAGGTTATTGTTTTGGTTTTAGAGAGGATGGTATCTACATTCGGGCGACTCTTTTCTTGCGCTTCCTTTGGTGTTTCTCAACACGTTCTCTAAGCATTGCTCTTAGAGGGAACCAGGGCTCCTTTGAGGGAACCGTACAAAAATAAGTCGGGATCTTGTTCCAACGGCAAGGATGGCGATGTTGACCACGACGACGATGGTTCGTTGATGTTAGTGGACGTTCAGGGCGGTCCGAAGTAGTCGAAACTCGAAATATTAATTTTACCGTGGTTACTGATAAGAGCTTTTACCATATGAAGCTGCGCTTGCAAGCAGTGTTAGAGCTAAAACTTAGACAGATTTTGGGGAAAAATTTGCTAGAAGTACTTTCGGAGTGGCTGGGGGAGAGGGTTCCACTGGGATTGGGGCTTTAGGGACCCTGTTGTCAGGAGTCCAATCGATACTGAAGAAGTAAGTACATCGCTGATTCTACGAAAACTCGCAAATTCTTACACCCTAAGCTTGAAACTACCAAAATTTTGACTCGACACCATCTTTCTTACGTCCTCGCTAATCTGATTCTTGCACCAAATTTTGGGTATCCGTTTTCCCATAACTATCATCTACATACAAATACACATAGCATCAAAGCAAAATATTCATACCAACACAGTACATTCATATATCAAAACGATACATTCATGAATAATCCACACTTCAATAAACATAATTGTCATTTCAAGTAGTGGTGAACGGGCGATTCCGATTTACTTCAATACGTTCATGTTCCAAAATTCTACTCTGTATTCCTGTAAATTTAGTATTTTCTCTGTAACTGATCTTCCAACCAACGGTTCAAATTGTCACCAAAATGTTCATTAATTACTGGTTCCCAATTTTCATTCGCCTTACTTTTCGTACAGTCCCATGCGTTAGGTGACTGCAATTCCGAAGGAAAAGGCGGCATTCTTACTTTGCGTAGTAGGTGGGGCTTACTTTGCTGAGATTCGGCGTAGGCCTCCTGAAATTCGGTCGACCATGCCATCATATCCGATACAAAATTCCAATACGGTGGGGGTGGCGTTACAATGGCGGTAGCAGAGTCCGCTAGCAGATGGTCAAAGGTACACAGATAATGTCTCAGTCGCCGTACAACATGGCGAGGAGAGTCTAACGGGCGCTTTTCCCAGGTTTTCTTCCGCAAGGCAGATAAATAACCGCCTACTATAACGATAGCTTGAGTTGGTGGGGTTGCCAAACAAACAGCCATTCGGATAAGGAATTCCATAGTCGCTTTTGGCCAACTATGGACGAAATAATCTGGTCTTTCGTAAGTTTTAACAACGAGGCGGCGGTAGCATCGCCGAGGATTATTGTTGTGGGCCATGAGACGATTCCGCTTTTATGGAAGGTGCGAATTTCTTGTAATAATCGTCCCATCACATTATGACAGTTCCTTGGGCGACGGCCCATTTTAAAATCATGAGGTCCAACACCTATGCCCCAGAAGCTATCGGAAGGATTAGCTTCCAGAAGCTGGGCTTCTCCGGTGGATAGTAGTATATGTTTTAAGGCGGGTAGATCGAACTTGGGCAATAAAACGGTTCGCATTAGATGCGGCAGGACGGGGCGAAGAAGTTGAGTATTTACCTCGTCCAAAAATTGTTGTTTATTTCGACGGGCAATGCATTTGACATCTCGAGCTCCCAATCGAAGATCTTTGATATCTTGACGGGCTTGATCCTCGTTAAAAAGATAGGTGACGAGTAATTGATATCCTTGTTCTGTGGAATTGTATTCGATGGGATAATGTTGAATCGTTTGATCGAGGGCGGCCATATTTGACAACATGGGCCAACGGGTACCTTTGGAAAGAAAGATTTCGATCGGCTTCGAATAGTCGATGAAATAATACGGCACGAAAACGGAATTTTCATGCAATTTGTTGATATCGGCATATCGTTTCGGCCCTTTGAGATAATTCATCTAAAATTTAAATACTTCGTCATTACTGATTTTTCTTCAGGGCAAATTTGGGTCGGAGCTCGAGGTTCGTAACGGGATTAGTGTTATTTCAGCGCTGTCAGGACGGCTATTGTCGTCCTAGACGGGGCGGTGGGCGCGGTGTTCGAACGGTTTGGAGTCCAAAGTCTTCAGGGCGTAGTGGTCTACGTCCCCATGGGTAGTTAGGAATTCTTTCTGGGTGGTGTCGAATGATATGTTCGGCACCCGGTTGATCCATAAAATCTAAATAAGGTGAATACATTGTTCGGCTGCTTGCTTGTCTACTGGAAGGATCGACTCGTGTCGGTGGTCGGACAGGGAGAGTTTGCCTTTGACCGGCACGGTCTTCGTTAGGTCGCTGGACCATCCTACGGAAGGCTTCAGCGGTCGGTATTGTATCGGGTGGTTGACAACGGCGTTCGTGGGCTTGTCTATACGGCATTTCACGGCGGTTGGTTGGTATATCCTGTCTTTGGACAGGTTCACTTCTCCTAGTTACAGGTATCGGGTATTTCTGACCGACATTAGTTTTCTGCGACACAGTCGGTTTACATACACTATAAGCATTAGTTCCCATTTTAGGTATCATTGACGATCCAGCTCTGGTCCAAGTAACGTTAGTTGCGGTATGCGTATGCCTAACTGAGGCGGTACTTGCGATTACTTGCCTTACATTATTAATAGTGCGCGGTTTTGCATGTGTGCCACGCTGCGAGTTACGACTGCGTTGTGGCGAAGCGATTGGGGTAGGTTCATCATCATTGAGTACTCGTGCGATTCCTTGTCTAATTCTATTTAACTCTGTTTCTGACTCTTCTGATGCACTTTCAATTACTACTCTTTGTTTTGGAGGTCGACCTCGGCGGGTCTTAGTAATTGTTTCCTCCAAAAGTGGTTGTACTTGCTCATATACGTGACGTGCGGTTTCTGGTACAGGTGTTGTGCTCCCTGCGAAGTGTTCTAATAATTCAGATGCAGTTTGGGAACTGCCTTCGGTCCCTTCTACTGCTTCACGTCTTCGTTCCTCTTCCTCAGCTAAGAAGTCTCGTATGACTTCTTCAGCTATCTTTCTCCTAGTATGTCTTCCCATAAATGCTGTTTCTGGCATGTGAGAGTCTCTTGTATGTACTGTTTCTGATTGTCTGGGTGGTTTGGGAGGTGGTTCAACTTGGGTGTTTCGAGATCGAAGATGGTAAGGTCCAACATGATCATCTCTAAATGGTGGGGAAAATGGGGTGGGCCTCACGGGAGATAAGTCATCCGGTGAGAGCAATCGACTGAATGAGCGGGGTTGAGTTACAGGTACATCAGGTTCAGAGTCCATTGAAGCGTTACTAGAGTAATTCTGATATAAGGAATCATCAGGGGACGGTGCACGATATCGAGGAATTGGTTCGCCTTCTGGTATTCCAGGAAAAGGCTGGGGCTGTATCGGTTCTTCACGGAACTTATATTGGAGTAGCACTGGTACATGTGCGTCCTGTTCAGGGGTAGTAACAAATGCGGTATTCCCTCGCATTGTAGTAGTGGCCGTAAGTAGTGGCTCACTCGGTTCAGGTGAATCCATTATCTGTTCAGGGTGTAAGCCAGCGGGATAATCGGGTTTCGGTGCCCAAGTGGCGGCTAATTCTAAATCACAGCGGTTATACGGGCCAATTGAATACGGGGGCGTCCGGTGAGGGAATTGTTCGTCCTCAGCGGGTAACAAATACTGAGTCTTCCGGTGAGGGTATTGTTCCTCCTCAGCGGGTAATAAATACGGGGTCTTCCGGTGAGGGAATTGTTCCTCCTCAGCGGGCAAAGTAACTTGGGGCGTAAGGATCGGGTTTCCAAACTCATCGAATCCTTCGAAATTAGGTGATAATAGTTCATCAGTTCGGCGACATTCTTTCCGCGTTATAGGTACTGTATGTTCGCCATATTCAGGCAGGGGACCAGTATAATTATCTGGCAAATAGGGTAATTGAGATGAGTCTTGACTAATAAGTTCTTGAGAAATTCCGGGCCAATCATATTGAGGCGTCCGGTTAGGATCAACAATAGGTATTCGGTTAGGTATATTAGTATCCATGGCGGCTAAGTGAATATCGGCTTGTGCTTGGGTTACATTCGCTGCGGGCTCAACGTCATCCGCAGGTTCGGTTCCATCCGCTCGTTTGCGGGAATGATCAGGCGCAAATGATTGTCGCATTTCAGCGATTGATTCAGGGTCCGCGGCTTGGACTTCGCAGATAAACAGGCGATCGGCGTTGATCGTTTCAGTGGGATGTTCCAACGGGGTTTGTAAACGTTCATCAGGTACGTCCTGTAAAGGATTTTCCATACCTGGAAAAGTACGAAGTGGGCGATAACAAGGTTTAGTGCGATTAAAATGCACAAGATGCCTTTTCGCTTGACTTTGCGCTGTAAGGCGTATTTGGAGACATGGCGGTCTGACCTTTAATATTTGGTACGGTCCACAACATCTTTGTTCAAGTTTACGCGATAAACCAGCGGTCGTGTGGTATCGATACACCCACACTTCATCTCCAACTTTATATGGAGGAATTTTAGTTTTCCGGTTATAATACTGCTTACGGTACTCACGGGCGGCTTGCATTGAACGGTATGCGTTTTCTCTAATAGTGGCAAGCCATCTTTGGACATTAGTACGATAGGCTTCAGCTCCGGGGTATTTTTCCCAGTCAGCTGGCGAGGAGATATCTCCTGGGACTCTGGGGTAATATCCATACATCAACAGAAACGGGGGATATCGGGTAGTTGTATGCACAGATGAGTTATACGACATTATACAATAGGGCAACAGTTCATCCCAGGTTGTATGATCATCAGGTGGTAGGGCTGCTCGTAACAAGAAAAGTAGGCTGCGATTAAATCTTTCTATTTCGCCATTGGCTTTCGGATTATAACTAAGAGTTTCACGCTTGAAGGTACGTAATTCAGCACATAAGGCTTGCATGAGGTCGGAAATGAAACATCGACCTTGATCGGACGCTAATTCAGCAGGGGCGCCATGTCGGCATACAACTTCTTTGATAAATACTTGGGCTACTGTACGAGCTGTTTGGTTGGGGATGGCGACGGCAATAACAAACTTTGTAAATTGATCAATAAAAGCAAGTACGTACTTATTTCCAGTACGGGATTCAACACGAATATCAAGGATGTCAACGTACATCCGATGCATAGGGGCGCTGGCTTGAGGTAGGTCGCCTAGGGCAGCTCGGACATTCTGAGGTAAGTTACGAGACTTTTGGCAGGTTACGCATCTCTTCACATAATCTTCAACATGTTTGCTCATATTTTCCCAATAATAAAATTGCTTAAGTTTACTCATAAATCTATCACGGCCTGGGTGGCCTCCAAATAGGGTATCGTGCTCATGCTTCAAGATATGGGGAATAAGTCGACGAGGAACACAAAGTTTCGGGCGATGATCATTTGGCAATTAGATGTAGATACAAGATTTGTGAGGTAGGGCAGATGCGATAGTGATGTGATTCTAATTTAAGTGTGACAGCATTTTTAGGTTCTTCAGGAAGAGTTCCTTTCTGTAAATATGTTCGAATAGGACCAAACTTGTCGTGTTGTTGCTGTAATCGAGGAATAAGTGTCACTAGGTTCTTATCTGATTCTTGGCTAAAGTGTGGTAAATACAAACCTTCTCCAGTGTCTTTCACTTGTTCGGGTCGTAATAGAACCATAGGGCTCTCACAGGCGTATCCTACTTTAATTAATACATCGAAAGGTTCTTTCTCAGGTATCGTTTGGGGTGGTTCTGCCAGAGGAGGGGAATCCTCCTGAGGTGGATCGGGTGCACTTGAGGGACCAGGGTTTTGTTCGCTAGGGCCTGGTTCAGGGCTTCCTATAACTCCTGAGCCTACAATGACATATTCTTGGGGTTACTAACTATTTTGGGTTCACCGTAAGTGTCTAATATTCTCCTACGTAATCCTTCTGTCAGTTTAGGTACTTCTGCATTAGGCATCATTTGTTGCAGTTTCTTAAGCGTCCGTTTAACGGACTTATCGTTCGCTTCTCTCTGTTCGGGGGTTTCATCCGATCTTTTGCGCTTAGAACCATTTTTGCGTGACAACACTGCCACTCTTTTACGGTACTCCTCTTCTTAATCCTGTTCTTCCTCATTGTCTGAGGACAATGGAGTTTCCATATCGTGTTGTGGGACTCGCGAAAGAGCATCAGCGTTTGCATTGGCCTTTCCAGGCCGGTAGGTAATGTCAAAAACACCAAATTGTATTAATAACTCATTTCTGCATTGGGCCAAAGGCGAGTTTCGCGGAGGCCGGTCTAAAAGAGCCTTAAGCGGCTTATGGTCGGTTTCCACGTGAAATTCGTGTCCTAATAGATAATGTTTAAAATGCTGCGCGGCCCAACGTATGGCTAAAGCTTCGGCTTCGATAGCGGGGTACCTACGTTGATAGTCTACCAAGGATTTACTAGCATAAGCGATGAGTTGTACTCCTTTATCGGTTTTCTGGGATAAGACAGCTCCTAAGGCATAACCAGAAGCATCTGTCTGTAAGACAAACGGTTTAGTAAAATCTGGGTAAATTAGCAGAGGTTCTTCAACTAGGGCTTTTCGTAATTTGTTAAAAGCTTCTTCACACTGGGGCGTCCATTTGAATTCGGTATCTTTTCGGCGAAGGCCGTTCAAGGGTTCGCAAATATCTGAGTACTGGGGTATAAATTTTTGGTAATATCCAACGAGACCTAGGAAACTTTGGAGTTGTTTCAGGGTTTCAGGACGTTTGTAATTATCTATTGCAACAGTCTTTTCAGGGTCCGATCTTACTCCTTCAGAGCTTATAATGTGACCTAGATATTTGAGTTGTTTCTGTCCAAATTGACATTTTGATGGCTTTAACTTAAGATTAGCTTTTCGAAATCGGTCCAATACAGTGACCAAGTCTACTAGGTGTCTATCGAAACTAGGGGAAAATATCAAAATATCATCGATGTATATTAAACATCGTTCCCATTCTAGTCCTTTGAGTACTATTGACATGCATCTTTGAAATGCTCCAGGGGAAGAGTTTAAACCAAAGGGGAGAACGTTATATTCGTATTGTCCGTGGACAGTAACGAAAGAGGTCTTCTCCTTCGTTTCGGGATCTAGTTCAAGTTGCCAAAATCCTTTGTTCAAATCTAAACTGGACATAAATTTAGTGTCTCGGAGACATCCTAAAATATCGTCAATACGGGGTAATGGGTATACATCTCTTTCGGCAACTAGGTTCAACTTACGAAAGTCGACACACAGGCGTATTGTTCCGTCACTCTTGGTTACATATACTATGGGCGATCCCCATGGGGAATCGGAGGGCGTTATTAATCCGGCTTCAACCATGTTATTTAATTCTTCTCGGAGGGGTTCTCTCAAAGAGTGGGCAAGGCGATACGGAACTTGTTTAATCGGTCTGGCGTTTCCAGTGTTAATTTTATGTTGATGTATGCCACATCGGCCTAAATCGAATGGATGTGTACTGAAGACATCTGAATTTTCTGAAATTACGGTTTTGAGTTGTTTTAATTGAAAGGAAGTCATAGAGGTATTAGAGAAATTAATCTCGCTAAGGTCCTATAGGAGGTTGTGCGATTTCTGGTATTGCATTAATAAATAATTCAGTGTTAGGGGGAACTTGAACGTATTGTCGGCTTACGACATTGATCACGGGTGGGTGATAATCTGCTTGGTCGGCAAAAGGCACAGAGCACTTCTCTGAACCATTTGATAGATCTAGACAACGGTCTTTAAAATTTATGGCAACTTGTGGTAAGAAAGCCATAAAGTCAGTTCCTAAAATACATTCGTACGGAGTGTCATTGGTGACTTGAAATTCACAGGGAACCGTAAGGGTTCCTATGGTTATGGGTACTTTCACTACTCCACTTATAGAAAGCTCCTGTTGCGTGGCAGAAACTATTCTAGTATTGGTAGATTCGCGGAGGACTAATCCTAGTCGGGCGGCTGTAGCTTGGGATAAAATGGAGACGTCTGCTCCGGTATCAATAAGAGTATTTACGGGTGTTCCTAGAATAGTGGTGTTTATAATCAACGGGGTATTATTGGCTCTAATAGAATTGACTCGTTTGGTTACGACACCAGTACGAGATCTACTACGTAGTCGACGGATGGGATTAGCCAATAACTCTTCATCATCGATAAATACCATGCCTTCATCAGAAGGAGCATTTGGAGTAGGGCGTTTCCGTGTATAACGACGCGGGGTTCTACTAGTCCTACGAGTTCTATCGGGGGACGGTAAAGAGGCTGTACTTTCAGTTTTCTGTAGCGGCGTCATAACATGTGTTTCGTCGGTATAAGAAGTGGTAGATGCTTCAGGTGAAGTCACCATCCATTGGGCGGTCGGTGTTAGTTCAATCGGGCGGTTATCCACTCGGCTTTTACCAGGGAACCATCTGGGTAAACAATGGGGACATCGAAAAGGTAATTTACACTTATAGAGGCCATATCCTAGTACAATGATGCCTATCACTATAGTAATTATTGCGTATGGGGAGAGTCCAGTGTACTCGAGTGCAGGGAGAGCTATAACTTTATGTAACTGGTCCTTCGCTATTTGGGCTACTTGTAGATTGATTGCTTTAGCATTTTCTAACGAACTCCATGTAAGGGGCTTTAGCTTGGTATTAGACAACTGGTCCATGGAAATATTAGGGCCAACTCGAACCATTAATTCCTCAGGCTGTAACATGCTTGTTAGCATAAGTGAACCTACAATCAGTTGTGTGTAATTGCCATGCGGCATCCAAACGATTCCATGGTCGGGTACTATTCTACTTTGTCCTTGTGTAATATGTGCGAAATGTCGATTGTCCGTGATCACGAGTTTCTCCTCCGTAGTACGGAGCAAGACTCCTTGCATAGTAGTGTAGACATCGGTACCATTGTCAAGCGGTCCGATTAGAGAACGGTTTTGACATTTTGATTTTGTGTACTCAGAGACGAGATCACCCGAGATAATCCAGTCAAGGCAATGTATGCGTTGATCAGTTACAAGCGCATGCGGTTCGCAAAATGCAATGCCTGGACGGCGTTTACAGGCGGCTAGATTCAATACTTCAAAGCGCGATGAAGATACGCGTGCTGCGTATTCTGGTAGCGGTAATTTTACATGCGTTCTAGTAGCGGGTACGTTCCAACCAGTATTATATATGCGAAAATACGGTCTCGCATCATTCGTAGTAGGTAGGGGTAACTGCAAAATAAATCCAAATCGAAAAGTATTCAAATCCACATTAACTGGTAAAACTCGTCCAAATTGGTAAGCTAAATTAGGCTCACGGGCTAAAATTGACTGGGAAATCCTTGGATCCATCTTAAATAAACGTCTTAACATTAGGGCATCTACTACGGTCGGCGTTAATTCTCCACTCAACATGGATTGCATTATAGCTTGGACGGACGATCCAATGTTAGCTCGAACTATATGGGTAAGCAGCATCTGGTTCACTTGCATTACTGCTCTGTGTTGTGAGCATCTAACCTGTTCTACCATATCAACTACTTCCTGCATACTGTGGTGTAAAAAGGCATATAACTCTTCGTTTGCTTGGGTCAACTTCTTAATCTCCTTCGTATTACGTAGGGTAGCTTCTAGGGTATCCCTCATATACGTTCTTATGGCGTGCATTTGGTTTCCCATATTGTGTATGTGAATGCCATTGGAGATGGACATTCCCATTCCTAAAAATCCTGACACTGCTCCAGCGGCAGCTGCAATAAGCGTAACGAAACGCTTGCTTCTCTTAGGGTCATCGTGACAAAAGTGCAGGTTGTTATCGCAAGATGAGCGCATAAGGTTAGAATAATAACTAATATCCAAAACTCCGTTATAGGTCCCACTTAGCTCTGTTCCTAATTCTCTCATAGTTTTGTATAACTGCGGGTCAGTTGTGCAATTGCTCCAGTAGCAGCAATCGGATGAACACGAGCCATCCGCATTGTATAGTAGGCAAGGGGTAACTTCGTCTGAGAGAGCTCTCATATCGGGTCTCCAATGTCTTAATGTTAGCTGTAAAACTACTGGTAAATATGTGAGTTGATCTGACGTGATCATTAGTCCTTGAGGTTCAACTACAACTCCTACTTGAGAGTTTACTACTACTCCTAGGCGGGATATTTTCTCGCTCATTGGCGTCGAAACTGCATGGGTGGTTGAAATCAATGCCAACCACATAACTAAGAGAACTCCACAAATACCATTGACTAAGGTGCTAGTCCTATATCCAACTACTGGATTAGACGCGACTGGCGTCGGTTGAGGTTCTTGTTCTAATCTTACTTCATCCTGACAGGGAAGACTTACATCTTCGTTAATCTGATTATTATCTGTTTCAGGGTCGGTGTCCGTTTCATCTAGGTATTCCTCCATCGCATCAGCTAACTGCTGATCGAGGTCTTCTACTGAGGTGCTTCGTATTGGAGCTTCACATGTCAATGAGGCTACTGGGTGTCTCAGTAGTTGTAACTGAGCCTTTATCAGTTTCTGGCGGTCCTGGCGATGAGATTCATTCTCAAACGTTGTATGTTCGGTTATATGCTGTACCAATTCATTTACTGGGATACCTTGGGTACCTTGATTGCGAAAAATAATATCTATCAGATAAGGAGCTTGTTTGATTAGCTCGTGGAATTCTAAATTGCTACTGCGATAGCTTATTCTGGCTGACTGTGTTCCTAGTCCTATAAAGTATGACCAACGAGGCCAAATAGTTCCATCTAAGTCGATAAAGGCACAACTGGTAAATAGGGTTCCTGTGTAACTCCACCTTCCGTAATATCCGTCAAAATATCATTCACTCCCGGGAAGAATCAGGGACTTAGAGAGGTCGAGGTGGTTTTCTCCACATTTCTGACAAGTAGGTTGATAACTTAACTCAGCCGTATAGGTTTCCTTCATGACTTGGCGGAGCGTGTGGCCACTTACGCATTTACCCACCAACTCTAGAAGAAGTTCCAACGAGACTAAAGCTACGATACTTAAGTAAATTCCTGAAGTTCTGTGTTCTATCGGTGAGACTACGCCTAATAGATGAGCTAAAACAGTTGCATCCCTTTTGAGTTCCAGCTGGCTACATGCATCCGAACGTATCTCAAACAGTCGAGCTAGATTATTTAATTGTTCTATTACGATAAGGGTACACCTATAAAAGAGAATTCTTGGTTGCGGTAAACAATGCCATTCGAGGCCTAAGCATTTGTCGGGTATTATAAACTCTGCATTTTCCATCCGTCCTTCGTCTCTGTCTTCTGGATTGGGTTGAAATGGAGTAAATGCGATTCGTGGATAACGGTACTTCATCGGTTTCACTTTCTCACTGGGAATGGTGAACATGTAGTCCGGTCCTAGAAGTCGGTTACGTTCTTCGTTTGTCATCACTCTCAAAGTTCCAAGTTCAATAGGTACATTATTAGCAAAGTCCAATCGAAATAACTTATGCAAACGTTCCTCCAATTCACGTAAACGTCTCGTTCTTTCCTCATTCACATATTCCCACAACGTCTCTTGTGTCCAATTAAAGTCCATATTATTATTATCATTACTATTATCATCTACAACTTCGGGCCCTTCTAA